>VDFB02121826.1:0-18027 GCA_007258455.2 Sequoia sempervirens
ACATATAACGAGCAAGATTGAGATGTGGAAACCATGTCTTATGATTGACTTGCATGTGACATACTTTCCTCTTTCATGACGTAGCTTATCGAAAACATATGACTTGGCATAGGGCTTTTCAAATAAGCTCTCATGTTCTCCTCTTCTACTTTAAAGCAATTGCTCACAACAATGGTGTTGGAAACCACTTTAAAGTGGGGGGAATACAATACCATAATTCATTTTCATTATTGATTCTTAGTGTAGCCTTGTTGTTTATGTGATGTGTTTGTCACTTTGTGGATGACATTGGGTATGATTTCTTTTATAAGTGTGATCTATCTCAGCATATTGCATTTGTCTTGGTGGCCTGGTGTGATGCACTACATCCCCTAAGTTGTGAATATTCTATTATTTGATTGGTCCTCTCTTGGAGACATTAGACACAATGTTCCCTAAGTGACTGACCTTGCATGAACTAAACAAGACTCCTTTGAACATCTTTCACATTTTACATTACATTTTTGCATTTTTACATTGTGGCATTTTGTATGGCCACCTTGCATAACACAACTTGCATGACTGTGGTACCTTTGTTTTTTATTCATGAGAATTTTTCTTTATGGAGCCTTGTTAAATTTATCAATGGGTGTAACTTTAACATGGTTGAGCGGGAAGCCCAACTAGCAGCATGGCTTTTCCCCATAGCCAACTTTGTGTTTGTGAGTGCATACCAACTAGTGTGTGTATCTTAATTTTTGGGCTTTCTCACCCAGCTGACAACTACTTTTGTGGCCCTATAATGAGTATACAGTTTGGTCTTTCTCACCTGGAAGATAACCAAGAAGTGTCACCGGCCCAAAGTGAGTACATCTTTTTCAACCTTATCTTTCTCCTCATTCTTGTCATGGCATGATTTTGCATCTTGGGTCCTTGCACAACCTCCTTAATCTTTCTCATTCTTTTTCATTTACATCTATACATGAAGACCTCTCTTGAATGGCTACTTTAGTGTGAGTTTGAAGTTGGTTCATCCTCTCACTAAAGTGTGGGCTAAATGTGTCATAGAAAAATGGACCTGTTGCTTGACATGGGATTGATTTATGATAAATTTGACTTAACGAGGTCTTATTGTAGTGTTGTGAGGAATTTTATTCATCCACACTAAGTCTTGGACCCTCGCAAATGAAATAACATGCTTTTAATGACGTCTTGTAAAGGTGTTGTAAAGTCTTGTAAAGGACTTTAACACTTTTCTAGACTTAATTAACCCATTTCTTCCTATTTCAACATTATAAAATGTGTTCAATAACATTATCACATCAATCTTGAAGGTTCTTAAGGAAAAATTAATGACAAACTAGTGTTGTAGTATGATTTACTCATTCACATTGGTTTTTGTGTCATTCTAGGCTATGCAGACGTAATTTTAGTGTTGTAAAGTGTATTTAATCACACTTTCACATTGATTTATGTGTCCCAAGCTCTATTTAACATTTACATCATCACTAATAGGTCTCAATTAACCCATATTGTGCATCCTGAGACTTTAATTGATGAAATACCCAACAAAATGGCAATTTAAACCTTACTTCTTGATTCCTTGGCTTCTTAGGTGTTAGAATGACCCTTGCAGGACCCATTCACCATGCATGGCGAATTAGTCCCATCCAGGTGGGACCTATTTTCCATATGTGGTGAACTAGTCCTATTTGGCCTCATTTTGACCTTTGAGCGAGAAATATAGTGAAATTTGAATTAATTTTGCTTCATGTCGACCTGTAATGAGGTATTAACGAGATACTAAGGAAAAATTGTCTATAAATAAGTGTTTTTATCCTCATTTTACATATAACAACTTAATTCACATCCATTCTTCATTATTCATCCATCAATCTTTCATTTCAAGTCAAGCAAGTTGAGTTTTTCTTCATTAGAAGTCTTCAAGTTAGCTTTCTAAAGCATTCAAGGGCTGAGTCTCCATGTGATGCTATAGAATTTCAAGATCAAACCATCATGACAAGGTAATCATCTCCATTTTTGCATGCTTCATTACTTTATTTCATCACATTGGTTTAATTACCTAAATGGGGTTTGACTAAGGCAAACCCCCATGCCCTAACCTTCAACATATTTTTCTCTTTTCTTGTTTATTTGTAGATTTAGAAATATTGGAGGATTAGGAATCATTGAATATTGCAATTCAAATTCATTCAAGTCATCTCTTCATCATTCAAGTCAAAGCATCAATAAAAAGGCATTTTTTAGTCCAGATCTACTAGTTTCAGCAACGAAGACCTATACGAGACAAAAGTGTAGATCTAACTCCAAAGATTCAACCCTTCAATTTGTAGATTCCTGTAGGTGGATGGATTTTCCACCCATGGTGAATGAGTTCCATTTGTAGGTCTAAATTTTTTTTTTTGTAAAATTTCATCTCTCGATAGCCAAAACAGGTTTCAAGAACTTTTTCACCAAAAGTAGGACTAATTCGCCATGCATGGAAAATGAGTCCCAGTGGCCATTTATAGACGTTTCTAAGACATTCCAAAACCTTCCAGTGACATTATTCTACCTCCAAGTGCACTCAGTTCAATCTCATTTATTTCTATTTTCATTCAATGCCTAAGTTTCTAGTTCATTCTTGCATAACACAATATGTTTTCAAACAAGTCTTATTGGGTTTTGCATAGTTAATCAAAAAATTCCATAGCTTTAAAATTACACTTATATCATTCCATCTACATCATATAACATCACACACATCCTAATTTTAGTGAGAAATTAGTGCATTTTTTCCTCACCTTTCTCATTCTAGGTGAAAAACCCTAGGAGAGCTAAAAAAGAAAATGGGTACCAAAATCCTTCATTTCAAATGGTTATTTAGGCACGTTAATTCCTATATAAACAAGTTTTCAAGCCATTTTTTATCAATTCTAAGCAAGTTGAGCAAGCATTTTCAAGAGAAAATTCAAGAGTCAAGTGTTCAGAATCTTTCAAAAGAGCATTCAAATTTCAAGAGCAAGTAAAGTTGAAGCTTTGGAGCAGCAGTAAATCCTTTTTGCAAGTCTTCAAACTCACTTTAATTCAAGATCTAGCATTATCAAGGGTTGATCATGGTTACCTATGGTGAATCATGAAGAATTCTAGGTTGGGGAGATCTAACTAGCCATCAAGCCAAGCCTAAGGACTTGTTTTCTAAGTAATTCCATCTTCAATTATCACCCTACTTTCAACCTAAAGAAGGTTTATGCATCCTTGAGATTCATTTGAGGTGATTAGGGATCTCCTAGAGTGAATCATGCATCATTCAAGTTTCATTTATGCATCTTGTTCTTGCACATTAGAATATGATTTTATCATGTTTTAGATTTCTTAGTCTTAGATACACTTAAGGCTAGGGTTTGAATGCATATTACAATATTTATATCAAGGTTTAATTACCAAACTAGGGGTTTGACCAAGGAAAACCCCCCAATAGAAAATCAAGTTATATTTTGTTTTGTAGGTATTTTTCACAGATTCAAATCTAGAACATATGTTAGATGGAAAGAGCAGGTGGTGAAGTGCAAATAAAGACTTTCAATTCTTGAAAAAGTTGAATGGGATTGATTTACCAAGAGTGGTGAATGAGTTCCACTATAATTGTTTGCCAAATCTATTTTCATATTTTGATACCCTTTTTCCCGAAACAGATTCCTGTATAGAAACCCAGATCTGGAACTAATTTGCCTAGGTTGGAAAATGAGTCCTAGTTGGTCAAAATTTCCATAATTGTAGAGTTGCTTCTAGTCACTTCAAGGTTTCTAGGTGCACACTATTTATCTCAATGCTTTTTTTGTTCTAATTTATTGGAATTTAAAGGTCATCTTGTAGAGCATTTCATTAAATTAGGGTTTTACATTTCATCTTGCATTTCATTTTTTTTCCAAGTCTAAACATGGTGGTGAACCCCTCATTAGATCATATTCAGACACTAGGAAAACCCTATTGCAATATCTCTTTCTATTTTGCATTGAGATCTCTAGGGTTATTGTTGAGTGGAACATCTTTGAAAGTGGCTATGAATACATCTCATTCCCCCATTTTTCATAAGTTTGACACATATATATAGAAAAATCAAAGTGGAAGAATAAATTGATAATAGTCTCTTTCACTTTTTCACATAAGTTGCATCTTTTAACCAAAGAGAATTCCCTCTTGTTTAATTTTTCAATTGTGATAATCTTATTGTGAATAGAATCCCACCGAAAAAAAATAAATTTGAGGTACCATTTTTTTATTCCATGCTTGGTTCCAATTGAAGGGGGATTCATCCTTATCATCTACAAAATTTTTATAAGAATTGCTAACTAAGAAGGGTTATGCTCAACTAAAAAATTATCCTTCTTTTCTAGACTCTAAAAATTGCTTTCACCAATAAGCTTGTATGGAAGGTGAACATCCTTTTTTCAAACTCATTGACTTCCATTATAGTTTCTTCCACTCAACTTATTTCAAATTCTTTCCACTTAGTATGGGGGCTATCCCAGTTGATATACCCATGTAAATTAGTACCAATTATTTTTTATTAGTGTGTATCTAACATGGGAGAGTACCTACACAGATAATAAAATATGTCCATCAATCTAATGGTCATTCAAAAAATTAATAACCATACCATCCCCTCCACTCCAAAATATTCCATTCTTAATTACATTTATAATCTTGAGTAAGTGATTTCAACTAATAGAACCACTAGGCAGTTTCGAGGAATAAATGAAACAACTCTCTCTATTCTCTAGGTACTTAGCTCTGAAAATGTAAGACCTATTTGTGTACCTTAATATAGGTTCCACTCAAATTTTGAGAGTGATGCTTCCTTCAATTGCTTCAACCTCATTATTCCTAGACCTCCCAAACATTTCAATTTACACTCCTTTTCTCATTTAACCAAGGATAATGTGTTCTTATCCTCGACTCTAGACCATAGAAAAATATTTTGGATCTTTTCAATTCTTTCAACCATAGCAACATGTATTCTAAAGCAGGACAAGTAGAAATTTACTAGCATGGATTCAAACCTTCCCTTTCTAACTAGCCAACTTCCTCTACCCTCTTTCCATAATGTTGTTGGACAATAAGTGTTAAATAACTTTCTTTTAGTAAGCAAAAGGCCAAGATAAGTGGCAGATAAGCTATCCTATTAACATTCAAGAATTCTCAAAACCTTGTCTTTAAGAATGGCCTCAAAGTTAAATAAGTAGAGAATTTTTTTGTGATAATTGACGTGTTGGCCAACAACATTAGCATACGTATGCAAGACAAACCTCCAATGTTTTTTTTTCATAATTGAAGTAGCTACAAACAATAAAGTGTCATCAATAAATTGTTTATTAGAGGATGGATATGAATAAGAGGCAACTTTGACCTCAAAAATGCTTATTTGACCTAATGAGGTTCTAAAAAATTTTACCAGAGTCTCAACAATAAGAATAAAAAATTAAAAGGAGAGGGGTCCCCATATCTTAGCCCTTTTCTAGAGGAGAAAAAACCTCTATGGATACCATTCACAAGTATTTAATAGGTAGGGGAAGAGGTACAAGTGTTAATAAGTTTAAGAATCTTCTTCCCAAACCTAAAAATTTCATATGAAAGAGCTAGATTTGTTGGAAATTGTTGTCATTGATGTTAACACTAGGAAGGGTATGTACAGGATCATCATGGAAAAAATAGGCCCTTAAGTCATGAAAAATTTAGAAAAATCAGAGTTAGGTAACTTGATGTAAAAATTTGAATAAGTTATCTATATTATTTCAAAAATATGTAATAATAGAATTTGTAACAAATTGAATGTAGTTTCTAAACTACTAGGTTTATTTTTAAAAAAAATCTAATTGCTGAAATTTTGAAATTTCAATGAGTAGTACTTAAATTTTAGGGAAAAAATAAGAAGTAGGTGTCTGTCAGACCACCCTAACCACAATAAATGATAATTTTTTTTATAATATTTTAGATATAAGTAGAGGGACTCATGTCTCGATGTGATGCATATATTTTTGTAATTTTTTCGAGGTAAATAATTAATTATGAATTTTTTATTACAAATTTTAAAAATATAAAACTTCGTATGTCGACCACCTTAGCTTGGTCAAACTTCATGAAATTCAATTTTTTTAAATCCTATAGTATGCAAAGCATAGAATGTGATGCATGTTTCAGATTCAAAAATGTGATACCATTTGAAAGCTATGGATATTTTCAATCAGCCTATCAATTAGGACTTTAGTCATAATTCAAATAGAAAATGAATAATTATTATTTATTAAATTCAAAGTAAAGCATAATTTATATAGGTGGAAATCTGGGAATTTCCTTAAAAACCCTTTTTTTCATTGATTTTGGGTAAAAATAAAAGTCGTGACCTACATATCGAACATATCGCCACTTTTTAGCCCATCATGATCCTGCACATACGTAGGAGATTGTTGGAAGCTATTGTCAATAGTGATTGTTAGTTGTAATTGATGTCAGCACCTGAGTAATATGTTATTATTGCTTCACATTCATTATCTTTGTTATAATAAGTTTTGGCTAACATTGGTTGGATGGCATGCCTTACCAAAGATGAATTGAAGAAGGTCATGGTTGTATGTAATTTCTAATCAAAGAAGAGAAGAGTTGAAATTTTTCAAGGTTGAATGTAATGCCCTATCAAAGAAGAGAAGAGTTGAATTCCATGGTTGGATGTCATGCCTTATCAAAGAAGTTGTATTGTTGATTTTCATATAATGCATTATTACTATCAAGAGAGTTGATTTAATAATGAGATACTAAGATGAGGATTAGAAGCATGAATAATAGAGAGATGTTACTAAAGGTCTACACTATGTCTTATGCTCCCTCCTAATGCTCCTAATGAAGTATGTGTTGTGAAAGGAAGTTTTCTCCTCCGCAAGTTGCTTAAGTATTTCTAGTTTTGAATGTTGCATTAAGGTCTTCTTGGGAGAATGCTCTGCATTCCTTTATTGTTGCAATTTTTTTCTTATGTTTTTGTATTCAATGTTAGTGTTTTGTGGGCATTGCACTCCTTTAAAGTTACCTATTTTTTCAAGGAGAGTTTAGTGAATTGCAAAAGTTTGGCAGTGTTGATGGTTGTGTGGAATGGTATGGGAAATGCTCCATATTTCTCTATAGTGATGTCTCTACTTCTGCAACTTGGTGAATGTTCTCTCAATGTTTGTGGAATTTTTTAGTTCTAATATATTATGTGCTAAAGTGGTCTACAAGTTGTTATATTAATGTTACATATAATGTATATGCATTTTGTGCTTCTTGGATAAAATATTATGTATCTATTTGTTATGTGTTGGTTGTAGATGGCATGACAATATGAAATAAATCTATGAAGGTGTTGTTTGATCTTCAAGGAACATCCCTATGTGATATATATGTTACTAATTAGCCACTTTTTTGTCGTATTATGTCTTGAGTTGTATTTCTAGGTTATTTGTGGATATTTGGCTAGTAAGTCTTGTTCCTTTGGTTGTTTTATGTGATTGGGGGCTGCCGCAGCAATGAAAGATGTTTTATGATATATTTTGGTTCTAACCCATCTTTTTGAGACCACATCAAGTAAATTTAATTGAAATTATGTTTATGGCTTGAGTGGTTATATGCTTCAACTATTCATTCACATGATTCCTTAATGCCAACTTAGATTCATGTGCACCTTCTTGTAAATTATTTTAGATCACATTGGAAGAAGTGCTAAGATGTTTTTTGGTTCTCTTTGTCTTTAGGATAGGACTGCATTATATTTTTGGTGGTCGACTTGTTGAATTCATTATTTTTGTTTTCTTGGTAGACCTAATTGAAGAAATGAAGTATTTTGATGGAAATAAATGAAACATCACCTCAAATGCAATTATGAGAAGGGTGGACAATCATGGAGAAGTGTGTGAAAATTATATTAAATATCTAGCAAAAATTGTGCTAAAATTTTGTGAAAGGAAAGATCAATTGTGTTATAATGCCTCAGTCAATAGAGTATTGTGGTTGAAAATCATTGTAATTCTATCTAAATCATATGTATCCTACTCTAATATAGTGAATCTCATCAAGTCCTTGTATCTTTCTCTTGAAGTTGTGTTGTCTTTAGTTCAACAAGTCCTTTATATTTTGCTCCAAGGAAGTGAGTCTTTCTGCTATTCTTTTAGTAGTGAGACTTATATTATGAGCTAGATCTCTCACCGTGGTTTTCCCCTCATTGGGTTTTCCATGTAAATATGGTGCTCTCCTTGTGCATGTGTGTGTTCTCTATTTCATTCTCTTTGTTTACGATCTGATTATTGCTATGTCTTTCATTAGTAAAGTGTGCTAATGTTGATAAATGTTCAAATTACTAAATTTTATTCTGCTTAAAGTGTGAGTGTAGGATCATGGGGGTGCAAAAAGTGGTTTACAATTTTTTTTTAATCCAAATTTGATGAAATGAAAATGGTTCATTGAGAAAGTTTCAACTTTTCAAAAATATAAGATATCCCTTATTTGGAATTAAATAGATAATTATTGTTTAGTTTCTACATACATTTTGACTAAAGTCCTAATTGATAGGTTGATTAAAAAATATCTATAATTCTTAAACAATTTCAATTTTTTTGAATCTAAAAAGTGCAACACATTCTATGCTTACTATACTATAGGATAAAAAAAAAGAAAAAATGAATTTCATAAAATTTTGACCAAGTTATGGTGGTCAAACAAACAAGGTTTAATATTTTTTAAAAAAATTATTAAAAAATTCATAGCTAATTTATTTACTTGCAAAAAAATTACAAAAAAAATGCATCACATTCATGCATGTGTCCTCTACTTATATTTAAAGTTTGAAAAAACTATACTATGTTGTACTTGTACTTAGGTTGGTCAGACATACACTTGATTTTTATTTCTTCCTAAAAATTTAGTACTACTAAATTGAAATTTCAAAATATCACCAAGGGTGAAGCCACAATAGTGGTTTACAATTCAAGTGAGGAAGGAAAACTCAGAAAAAATGACCCCATGGAAAAAAACTTGATTTTAGCGGTTCATACAAACCTACTGCTTTGAGTGAACCCTTTTAATTCTTTCCCACCCAAAAACCAAAAAAAAACCCTTATGGAAGGGTGATTTGCTCGAACCCCCCTTATCCCTCATCCCCCCTTGAGACACAAAAACACTCTAAATTTTTGTACTTCATAGCTCAAGTTGAAGATAAAAATGGCAAAGACTTCACAAACCCAACTGGAATTAGATAGTCCTCGAAATGAGCTATCCAACCAATATAATTTTAATATTTTTTGGTTTTATTATGTATTTGTTTTTATAGTTTTATTAAACATAGGTTTTTCACCAAAAATCAAGCTCTATGTTTTGCACATGTGGAAAAACAACATATTATCAAAAAGAAATTGAAAAATATGAGTGCACCAGATATTGAAGTCCTTGATCCAACAAAAAAAAATCGATAGATAAATAAAATTTTATGCGTTATACAGTCGCGCTATGTCTAAATTGTAATTGGTTTGACTTTGAAACTTGATTAAAGAGAAAATATTCAATAAAAAACTATCTAACTAAGTGGAAGCACTAGATATCAGAGTTACGAATCTAAATTTGAAAGAATTAGAATTTTATCCTTCATGGGAAAAAAGTTATGTGTTATATGGTGAGTGCCATTTTCTCAAAGTGTTGTTTTTTGAAAAAAAACTAGTTTTCGAGGGAGATGGAAAAAGAAGTGAAAAATGATTCCAAATTTTTTTGCAAAAAATATATTTAGAATCTACAAACAAAATGTCACAAAACTATAGTTTGCATCATCTTCAAATTCCTCACAGTTTAGCCGCTATAGATGCCTGAAAGTGAAGATTTAGTTAAAAAAATTATTTCAGTGTCCAGTTTGACCAAAAATTGTAACCACTATTGTGGGATCACCCCAAAATAGATTCTTTTTTCCAAAAAATGAATGGTATCTTAGAAACTACATTCAATTTAATACAAATTTTTTTCTTACATATTTTTCAAATTATGATAATAAATAATTCATTTTTTTTCTATCAGGTTTCCTAACTCTATTTTTTTTTAATTTTATTTCCACTAAAGGGCCTAGTTTGGACCCCCATGATCCTTCACTAACCATAAATTTATATCTTCATCTACTAAAGTATTTTGAGTTATGTTGAAAATTTTAAGCTCTAGAAGAGGCTAAGATTTTTTCTAGATTGATTCACCTCCCCTCCCTATCTCTAGTAATGTTAAACAATTAGTATAGGAGCCAAGTTCCTTTGTAGAAGCTTAACAAATTTAGGAAAAGATCCAAGATGGCATATGATGGTTCATACAAGAGTTCTAGGTTTGATGGGATTAATTACTCCTTCAAGAAATTATGGATGGAATGATACCTAAAGCATCTTGGGTTTGGGGTGTGGTAATCAATCAAAAGTGGTTATATTGTTGCAACCACTCACTCATCTTACAAATCCAACTAGATTCAAATTGTATAAATGTTTCCAAACCCAAGAATGCTATCTTGTGTAGGCTTGTTGATTTAGAACTTTTAAAG
This sequence comes from Sequoia sempervirens, assembly GCA_007258455.2. Taxonomy (NCBI): domain Eukaryota; kingdom Viridiplantae; phylum Streptophyta; class Pinopsida; order Cupressales; family Cupressaceae; genus Sequoia; species Sequoia sempervirens. Next base: position 10,565 of record VDFB02121826.1, read on the forward strand.
GTGATGAATTGTAGCTATGAAAAATATGTTTGAGAAAATCTTAGTAGCATCTATGAAGGAGACACTAAAGTAAAGAAAGCTAAGATGCAGATCTTCAAAAGTAGATTTGATACTTTAAATATCATTGAAGATGAAGACATTGCAAGTTATATGCTCTATGTTGAAGAAACCATCTCTAGCATCTTTGGACTTGGTGGAGAAGTAAAAGAAAGTGAAATTGTAAAGAAGGTTTTGAGATCTCTCCCAAAATATTATAATCATAAAGTTTCATCCATTGAAGAATCTAAATACTTGAATTTAGTTGATGAAATGTTTGGTGCTCTTACTGCCTTTGAGATGATAGATTTTTGTTAAGATGTTTCAAATAAAGAAGATGTGTTGAAAGTTAACAAAAATATTGTAGATGACATTGCTGATCAATTTGATAAACTTGATGAAGTTGAAAAAAAATTCATGAGAAGATTGAAGAAAGGCATTGAAAAATAAAAAGGTATGTTACCATTCAAGTGGTTCAATTGTGCAAGAGTTGGTCATTTTTTGTTTATATTTCCCTATAAAGAATTTTTTGATGATAAAAATAAAACATAAAATCAAATGAGGATTCTATTCTAAAGAGAGAAAGTGTACCTTTGAAGATGAATATAATCCAGTTCTAATGATGAAAATATATTAATGGATATGGAAGGAAAATAGAAGAATATTGGAGAACACAAAAGGTTAGGTACCTTGTAGAATACAAGATTAATTAAAGATCTATGGTAATATGTACTAATTTTCATGCAAATGAAGATGAAAATTCTTGGTTTATTGATAGTTGGTTGATTGATAATATAATTCCCTGCCTCACAACCCCAAAGAAAACTAATACATCTAATATTTATGGTACATTTAAAAAAAAAAAATAGTTAAAGTGTATAAATTATTGTATACATTAGATTTAAAAGATTACAAGTTAAACACCTAAGTCCTTTAGGGTACACGAGGTGACATTATGTAAACTATCCCATAACAAAGTTGATAGATGTAATTAACAAATCTACTAACGTAACCCATTCATTCACATATCTTCATTTTAAACATTCATTAATGATAAACAATGAGACAAGGATAAACCATATAAAAACCATATATGCATTTACAATAAATTAAACATGGAAATATAAAGAACATATTTCCACAGATACAACACAACATTAATAGTATTTACTACTATAGTTCAAGAATGAGTTAATAGTGTGATTTTTACATTACATCAATTTTCTAGTACATCACATTGAACAATTATGTAGGCTTACAACATGAGATCTCCCAACATAGGTGGGAGTGATACATCAATACATAAAGTATAACTGAAGTACAAGTATACATCTGGTAACATGTGAACTCTAGATCAAGCTATATTTGCAAATCTCTCCACTGAATGGTACAACTGCATGATAGGGGACCCAATGGGGTGTGTAGCACGTTCCACCCGACCACCCCCATGCTAGGAGTAAATAAGGAATGATCCCCGACCAAGAACATCCAAATGGAAAAAACAAGACTAAACTCCAAACATGAAAAGAAAGGAAACACAAAGGAAACACAACATCAAAAGACCACTTCCAGAGGCTAGAAAAATAACCAAACAAGGGAATGCTAGAGGAAAGTCCAACCATAGCCAATTACCAAAATCATATACCAACACTAAATTGCCATAAAAGGTGCCAACAACAATAAAATTCCATGCTCATCAAATGAGACCACATAATAAATCAACAATAAATATCCAAGGGCACCTTTCACCAACACCACTAAAGTTGGCATGAGGCATATATGCAACATTGAATAACTAAAAGGAGGCTACAAAGACCACATCAAGAAATAATTTCCTTAACATAAGACACAACCGCCTCCAGATATGCACAAAATCAAACACAAGGGAAGCTATGGCAGAGTGTCATTGCGCATTCCTACATGGGTTATCCTAACTACCTTTCTTTAGGTGTCAGCCCCCATCTATGGTTATCCTGATAGCCTATCTAGGCACAGGCCCCATAGGGTGACTCGTGTGGAACTGTTAACCTCTCATGAAGATGAGGAAACGATCTTGCCAACCATGGCCTTCTCGGCCCACCTTTATTCTATGAAAGCCCTAACAGGTGGACAAGGCATCCATAATTATCTTATTAATGTTTTACCACCCACCCATTAATTAATTAATTAGGCTATCACTTGTTACTCTAACTCTAATGTGAGGTATCCTGACAACCCGTTTGTGCGTCGGTGCCCATGTAGAGCCACTCTCCCTAGAAACCCAAAAGATAAAATCAAACTCCAAGGGTTGTACCAACAAGAAAATTGAATCACAAAATAGAACATCCATGAGGAAAAATCATCTCGCCAATAATCATATGAATCAACACCCATAAAGGTGGGTACAACCCAAGTGTAAACTTAAAAACACAATTAAAGTCAAATAGTAACAAGCATCAAATTAAAAGACCATAAAAAAATTCACCATTTTCCCATGCCTTTGGAAGTCTTAAACAACAACTTAAGCTCCTCTAAAAGGATAAACTAACATAAGGGTTTTACCACATGCTCATAACCCAATTAAGCGAAAGCAATAGTTAATTCAATAATACAAGAATTAAACAATCGCATACTCAAGTAAGCTACAATTCAAACAACACCATTTAACATATTTCATTGAAAATTTTCACCAAGAAATATAAATAATTAATTCACCCAAAACCATTCAACATAATCTAATCAAAAATGCTTATTTCTAATTTAATCAAGCGCCTCATAAAACTAACTTGCAATTTAACATAATCTAGCTTTTCTATAATTGCAACATATAATAACACATATATATATATAATCATACATTTAAATTAACATTATAAAATTAACAATATGACCCATTATATATTTACACGTGTATATATATATATATATACATACATCTATATATAATATATATATAATAAAGAACAAATTAAATAAAATTTAATTTAACAAATTTAAATTTATATAAAAAAATTAAAACTTTTAAAAGCCCACGACCCATAGCCATACGAAGTCGTGTGGGCGCTGCCCAACCGACCCCCCCATACAGGGGTCGCTCTTGTGGTAGCAACGTTGGGCACTACTTCCACAATAGTGCCTCCCCTTATGGGAACGACGGTGGTGGGGGTAGCCCCTCCACCCCATTTAATAAATTATATTATTATTATTAGTAATTTTTAAATATATTATTTTTTAAGAACAAAAAAACTAGAACCCTGTATATAAAATTTTGGCACATAATTTTTTTTTATAAAAGAACAAAATGTATATATATCTTTTTTTTTGCACAACCTGATACAAATATATATATATATATGTACATATATATACATATATATGAATAAGTATGCTTGAAAATAAAAGAAATAAAAGTCTAATTTTCTTTCAGACAAAATATAAATCTAGGCATGCATATTCAAATCACAGAATAAATTTATTTTTCCCTAAACAAATGATAGTTTCTGCAACCAAATATTTAACGACTAAAACATATTGGAGAAAAGAGAATAAGTGGGTTTTCAATAGATTTTCTATAGAAAGTTCAAAAGTTTCACCAAAACAAATTTTCAAAACATAATCTTCTTTTAAATAAAATTATCAAATTTAGGCATGACAGGCAAGATATTTATTTATCTTATAGAAACTAATAGAACAAAAGAATTAAATGGATCAAAAAGGAACATAGAGTCCTTTGTTTGATGTTGAATCCACAAGCACGATAACTCTCCTCCTTTCGAAAATATTCTTCATGAACTTCTTCCTTCTTCAACTTCTTCTCCAACCCCTTCTTTAAGCTAACTTCCAGATCAATATATTTTATTTTTCTCTTCACAGACAAATTACAAAGAAGCACACACTTGTTTTTCCAGAAACTCCTATTACTTCTTCTCCCAAAACATCCAAAACCATTCCCATGAAGAAAAAACTTCTTTTTCACAATAATAAAAATAAAGAAACCTCCTACTTTTTCCAAAAATCCACCCAACATGCATTGGTTCTTTTTCTTTTATCTTTTTTGACTTTAAAGCTCACAATTATACCTCAAAATTAATTAAAAGTTCTCCTTTATTTCAATATTTATCCTCAGCATGATAATATCATTAAATTTTATAATTTTAATTTTTAAAAAAGATAATCTATAATTATCAACAACATTATTTATTTAAATTAATTAATGTATCCCTATTAATTAATTAAACAACTTTTAATTTAACAATCTTTTAATTTACAATATTTTAAATCTAACAATTAATTATATCAATTAAATAACATTATTACTATATTAAGAATTAACAACTACAAACATTAATTAAATCACACATAAAATTGAGATTAATTAAATAACAAATATTCACAATTTAAAATAAATAAGCAACACCAACCAATATAGAAACAAAGATGGGATCATGGACAATGACACCATCAGACTCAAAATGGGTGGCGGTGATGCTACTTCGTCCTTTCACCAAGACTCACTAGCAAACACATCAAAATCCATAGCAACATTAAACCACAACATCACCACATATATTATTAAAGAAATCCATAGCATAACCAAATAAAATAATCACCACATAATGTATCATCAAACATCATAAGTAATATCATGTGCATCAAACCAACTAACTAGAAAATCCACACAAATCAATCTGGTGAAATAATCACCAACATAAAAGAATACCTAAAATTGTCAGCAACATGAGGGGTATTATAAATAATGGATGAGAAAACTAAATTCATTATTCTAAATAAGGTCAATGGTGGAGGTTTTGTGACTATGACAATGTTTTAGATCCAAGGGGAATAATCTATGGGTCTTATGAAACCAACCTCACAGAGTTTTTGATTTCTCCTTTAATGAGCAAGGATATCTTAGGATTCATTTTTTGTATCTTTTATCTAACTGGCTTGGAATTTTCATCAAGGACTATGTTGTGTGTCACAATCTTAGCATCGATTCCTAGCATTTGAATAGTTCCAAGAAAAAATTTCAAGAAAGTCATGGAGTAACATTGTGTGATCCTCTTGTTCTTCATCATCAATGAGTTTTCCTATCTTAATGACATTCTCCTTATCATTGATGTCCACTGGTATGTCAATTCTATCTCCTAGAGGAAGTACATTTGGCTTTAGAAATTCAAGGTTGTATTCTTCTTTACTTATTTCTTTCTCATCACTTTCATCTTCTACATACTTTTGCTTGGTGCTAATCATAGCACATGTAACCTTTTTCTATGTTGGATGTTTGAATCAATGTGCTTTGAGGACTTGTCATTCCTTTTTCAAATTGTAATCAACTTTCACACTCGGGGTCTATGTCAACTTAGTATACCTTGTTGTTATAGAAATATTTCATGATACGATGAAGGGTCAAAGGAACCACATGCATCTCATGAATCTATGGTCTTCCCTAAAGAAGATTGTATGAAAGGTCACGAGGCATAACCTGAATAGGATTTTGTAAGGTAGCCTTTCTAACTGTAATAGGTACAATAATCACACTGAGTGGTTGCTTTCCTACATTGTCAAATCCTTGAATCGATAAGGATTTAGGCTCAATTTTTTATTTATCCACATGTAATCTATGTAAAAGCTTCACATTGCACACATTAAGGGCCGAGCCATTATTAGATTCCTATTCTATTGAATTGAGATATTATCATGAAGGAATCATGTCTTTTTCTCATCTCCAAAGAAGGGAGCTCATGTTGGTGAAAGGTAATGTCTACATTAACTATATTCATTCCTTGTATTAGAGTTGCCACATTATTTTTATTTGTACCGGGAGGAACCACTATCTGTTGTAAGGTTGTTTAAAGCATATTGTGATAGTTAGGTGAATTCTAAATTAGGTCCCAAAGAGATATCCTTGAAGGAGTATTCTTAAGTTGTTCAACAAGATCATAATACTTCCCACTATGTGGAGGTAAACGAGGAGCACAAGGCAATATGGGAATAGGCAAAGGTAAGGTTGTGGGAGTTGGTTGTTGTGGTTACGCATTATTCCTAGTGTTATGTGTGAGAAACAATATTATGACTCAATTGTTGCAAAACATTATTCATAGGTGGGTAAAGGATAAATTTAGGTTTAGTTTGAGTTTGAATTTTGTGAGAAGGTGGATAAAGGATGACTTGAGGTTGAATCACATTAACAAGTCTTGTTTTTGGTTTCTCATAACAAGCCTTAGTGGATGATCCTTGCGAGATGAATTCCTCAAGGGCTTCATCTAACATATCAAAGTCATCACTACTAAAAGGATTGAGGGTTAGGTTAACTTGGAAAGAGAGATTTGACATAGTCAAATAACTATACCTTCTCCAAGTGGCTTAGCTATTTTGGTCTTGTTTTTGGTGTTGTTATTTGATCTATTTAATCTAATCTAAATACTGAAAATGAAAAATTTGTGAAGGTATAACTCTATCCATCATTTAAATGAATGTAAAGGATGCTATTCCTAATTATTTCAATGTAATAGAAAGCAATCAAACTAAAAGAGAAAATTAATGATAGAAATCAAAAGATTAAAAACTAGAAATTTAACTCTATAAATAGCAGTGCAAAATTTGCACTGGGACTAATTTTCCCAAGGTGGAAAATGAGGCCTAGTATGGTTTTTTTTTCTTTTTTTTTTTGTTGATTTTTATGTTCTCTAGGCTGTATGATCTAACTCTAAGATGCAAATGTATTTTTTGGATAATTTTCAATGAAATTAAGTGAAAAAAATGCAGGCTAAATATGCTTTCACTAATATAAGATTTTAAACCCTAGAATTCCAATTAACTAATGCAAACCTTAATGTAATGTTAATGCAAGATAAATATACAATGAAGATGTACTCCAAATTAGAATTATGGTGTCACAAATGTAGGTTTACTAAAATGGAACCTAAGAAAATGGGGGAATGACAATGTATGCACACCCACTTTCAAATATGTTGCACTTAAGGAAAACCCTAGAGATCTCAATGCAAAAGAGAAAGAGATCTTGCAATAGGGTTGTCATAGTGTTTGAATATGATATAACGAGGGGTTCACCACCAAGTTTAGACTTGGAAAACAAAATGAAATGCAAGATGAAATGTAAAACCCTAATTCAATGCAATGCTCTACAACATGACATTTAAATGCTAATAAAACAGAACAAAAAGGAAATGAGATAAATAGTTTGCACCTAGAAACTGTTGTGCCCCTAGCACACATTCCTCGTTTGAAATAGGGACCCTCTTTTCTTTCGCCTTGTCGGGTCTTTTGGGGTCGCCTCGTTTTGTGTGCCCCTCTTTTTTTTGATGTTCCGCATGGTCGATGTTGCTCCAAAGTTCTATCATAAATTGGCCATGCCTCCGCTTTTGGTCTTTGCTACCTTTCGGGGCCTCGAGGCGTTCCTCTAGCATTTTGGCTCTGGAACGGCG
>VDFB02121827.1:0-25304 GCA_007258455.2 Sequoia sempervirens
GAGAAATTCAATTGCACACATAAAAAATATAAAATGGAAGAGAACAAAATGAGGTATGTTCTCTAATATTGGGTGGCCACTACTCTGATGAATGGTGAAATCAATGTTCCTATTAGCTTAGCTAGTCTTGTAATCACTTCATCTTCATAGTTGGTTGAACTTCATTCGAAAATCCCATTCATCTATTTAGCATGTAAACTAGAATGTCAACAACCCACTTCTTGAACTCTCTCTCCCAAGGGAGAAGCATACTTTTTAGAGCAACTGTGAATATGAAGAGATTATAGAATTGGCTAAGAGCAACTAGATGATGGGGGAAAAAATTAAAAAATTTAACCACAAAATATAAAGAATAAAGAGAGAGCCAAAGGGAATTGACAACAAATCAACACAACCTTATCAAAAATTGAAACAATATAGCCTTTTCAACATCATCTTCTCAAAAATGGAATGATATAGCTGAAGCAAGAGAACAATAATCAACAATTCCCAATGGAATATAACATAAAGTGTATAAGATCAACTATTTTACTACGTTGTACCCATAACCTAGAACATATATTTTTTTATGAATCCTATGTTAGAAATATAGCAATCTGTACATAAAAAATATAAAATAAAACTCAACACACTAAGGCCTACTCTCCACTCTACCATATTGGGTCATGGAGCCTCATGGACTCTCACTAAACCCCCAAGCAAGAATACACATTTCTCACCACTTTGATGAATGGTGAAATCAATATTTCTTACTACAATCAATATAGAGTACATTAGGATCTCATTACCTATTTGACCATTGATACTAATTTTTCAGTCACTATCATTATTCTAAAAGGTTGTTTATAACACATTAGTTCATCAAATACTGCATTATGTCTAGAATATGGTCTACAAGGATAACAAAAAAGTGTGAACTTTAGTCTAGTCATTATCGAAAAAAAAATGAACTACATAACATTAACTATTTTACTCCATTATAGCCATCACAATAGAAAGCTAAAACTCATAGCTATAATCCTATGCAGAACTTTTGCTGCAAAGGCCAGACGATATACAACCTATGTGTATACAAAGTGTGAATTTTAGTGTAGTGATCGTGCTTAATTCATAGACAATATTTAAATCAAAAGATATCAAAGTTCTATATTTAATAATACATAATTTGCTATGTACTTGCAATGGAATGCATGAATTACTTATAATTTATCCGTACCTGGTGCATGTGGCAGAATATAGTATGTACAAAACAAAACAAGGCTTGATTTCCACCCTACCATATTGGATCATGGATAGGTACATCCAAGGCCAAGATTTGTTATTGGTCGCGTCTCTGGCATGATAGGTATTATGAGCCCATTTTCATTTTGTCCAAGTCTTTGATTTTTGTCGTAGCCCATTGCAAGCATCATTTGCAGACCCTTGCTTCTGTCATCCATTGGTAATTCAGGTGCTGGTCTTTCATCTTGATAAAGCATATGTGATGGATCTTCCTCAATAAACTCCTGGCCAAGGTCTCCCCAACTTGTGAATTCAGGATAGTCTTTAGGAGATGTTTGTGATGTTGAAGCTTGATTTTCTTGTGGACATCCCCATGATCTAGGAGATTGTGGTAACTCTCCTACCACAAAAGCATTGTTAGGGAGTTTTTAGTTTCCACAACCATCATCCTAGATGATGAGCTTAATGTCAGAAATGGTGGGAATGGTGGGAGTGGGGGGTGTCTTTGTCACAGAAGTGGATGCGAGGGTGGTAGGGTCGATGTATGGTGTGGATGGGCCCTCATCATTTTTTGGTACTTGGTGGATTTTGTAGTACTTTGCTTCAAGATTTTTGCAGTATGAGAAGGGTTCAAGATCTCCATGGATGGTTACTTCTTGTTCGTTATGTGTAAATTTCACACATTGGTGGAAAGTTGATGCTATTGCTTTCATCGCATAGATCCATGGACATCCTAGGAGGATGTTATATGGAAAGTTAAGGTCCAATACTTGACAAGTGGTTTCCATGAGAGTCAAACCTACTTGAATATGTAGTTTGATCATGCCTTGAGACACTCTTTCTTGATCATTGTATGCTCTTATCGTGATACCCTTCCCTTTGTCAATAAAATCTTTTGATATTTTCAACTGCTTGATGAGGCTGAGAGAACAGATATTCAAACCCACACCTCCATCCACCAAGACCCGTTTGGCTTTGCTCTTATGTACTATGATTTCTAAGTGAAGTACATGATTGTGAGATGGTTGAGCGGGAAAATCTTGGTCAGAGAATGTGAGAAGATTAGGCGTAATGATATTTCTAACCATAGCTTGGAATTGCTTTGCATCGAGATCTGCGGGGATAGTGGATGAGGCCAATGCTTCTTCAAGGATTTTCCTATGGGAAGACAAGATTTTTAGCAACTCCATGATGGATATTTGCAATGGAGTTCTCTTGAGTTGATCTAGGACATTATAGCCATTAGGAATAGATCTAGATGTGGGGACTCTATTTGGCTAGGATGATCCTGCAATGGTTAGTTTGCCGCCTCTTGTGGTGACTCCACAATCTTTGACATAGGAGCCCTTGATAGTAATGACCATGGCATTTTTATCTAGGGAGGCTAGTCGTGCCCATAAAAGGATATGAAAATCATGACAAAACCTATCCTAGGAATTGGGCATTCCAACAGGCGACTAATATCTTTTCATGGTCGTTCATTTACTTGTCAAACCATGGAATGTATACTTGAAATGGAGTGGCACTGTATATGCACTAAGAACCAGTTTCAATCATAACCTATTGAAAATAAATACTTGGAAAGAATTATACCTATGTTACAGGAAGGTAATGCAAGGTTCTCTAAACTCAACCATAATTTAACCAAAGCAGAAATCATAACTACGACTGAGAAACAAACTATGAACTGGCCTTATGCTGCAGGAACAGACACAGGGATGGATTCCCGATGTTGTAGGAACAATATAAGACTAAGTTTTCACAAAAAATTCAAAGATGAAATCTAACTTATGATCAACAGAAAATGAACAACTAACTAACTAACTACAGATACTTACTAAGTGGGCCCCCTTAGCAAGCACCAACTAATTATGCAAGTACTGAACTCAGAACTTCATCAAATTTTATTCATAATCTCAAAATGGTGTACACTGTTCTATTCATATTAAAACTAACAAAAAACTCTATCTCTTGTCATACATACTCTACTTTTTATTATCATACTAATTTTTACATGGTATCCTTTCTATCTCACTATGCTTGCTCACTCATGCAGGAGGAACACTTATTTAAATAAGGAAAACAACTAACTAACTAACCCTAACAGAGAAAGATGTCGATGTAAATGTATCCTAGAATCGAGGAACAGACTAAATAAATGAACTTATCCGCTCAACACGATTTAGAGAGAATTCAGCATTCCACTCTTTCCAAATTAATTGACATTTAAATTCCTTCCCAGCAATTTCAGTCAAAGAGTCTTCGCCAGAATAACTTCATCAAAGTTGTGCAGGAAATGGACTCTACTGCAAGGCCGAGATTAGCTACGCTTGACTCATTCATACTTTCTTCAACAATCCTGCGAAACACAAGGCAACAAAAGTGAACAGAAACATGCATGGCAACATACACGATATCCATTTATTAATTACATATCAAATTTACTTCATCATTCAAAAACTACATGCATTATACCAGTCATTTGGAAAGTCAATCACGGTAATAAATATAGACATATCAACATGATAGGCTGCAAGAATAAAAAAGTGTATTACTACAGGATATCCCCCAATAAAAGGTTTCTAAAGAGTTTGAACAACCATGAACAACAAAAGTAAGGGTATTAAAAGTACACCATGATACCCAAATTATGAGCATACTTTAGGATCATGAGAGGCGACGACTGTTTTATACACATGATTCACGTTTGAGTGGGTGCCTTTCCCTTTGTCTTTGTTATTGTTATTCCCTTTGTTGCCATGATTTGGCATCGGATTTGTATATATCTTAAGATCCTAATTTCCTGTATGTTGTTCCACATTTATGATTCTTTTATCAATGAGATCTTGGATGATGTTTTTGAGTCTCATGCAACTATTTTTGGTATGGCATTTGATTTTATGGAACTCACAGAGTTGATTCTCATTATACCAAGGAGGTTTCACATCTAGTTCTCGGTAATTTTCAAATGTGGGAGCCTGGATGAGTTTTTTTTTATTAGCTTTTTCATGATGTCTTCAAGTGGTTCCCCCAAAGTGGTGTATTTTCGCTTGGGATAAATCTTGCATTGGGGTGGTCCTCTTTACTCATTGAGATTATTGATTGTTGGATGATTATTTTGGTGTTGTGTTTGGATTTGTGGTGCGGGTGTATGTTGGCGAGGAGCACTAATGACCACCTTGGCATCAACGACACCATCATTAGTAATGTTTTTGTCCCTTACCCATGTGTGAGGTTTATCATTGTAATTGGATGGTGGGTGGTTGTTTTGTTGTTTAGGGTATGATGTTGATTCCGCAGGTTGAGTCATAAGGGCTCTTTCGATGCTAAGAGCCTTGGGGATCAACTGATCATATGTGGTGATGGCCTGAACCTTGAGATGAAATGCCAAGCAGCCATCAAGGTTGGTGATGATGGTGAAAACTTGTTCTTTTGGCATGGTCCATTTGCTCTGATTGGCCTTGGATCGCCATCGTTGTAGGAATGAAGCAAAAGACTAACATCCATTGCAATGTTCCATGCGTAGTTCTTAAGGAATGCATCTATAATTTCTTGAAATGTTCTAATGCCTGAAGGTAGGTGAGAAAACCATTCCATAGCATGGCCTGCCAAAATCCTAGGGAATAGTCGCATAAGATAAGTATCGTCATATGTGACTTCCATGCAATGAACTTGAAATTCCCTTATGTGATCTTTAGGGTTTCCCATCCCTCAATATTTGTCAAATTTGGGGATTTCAAATCCCTTGGGGAATGGTTTCATCACTAGGCTCCTATCAAATGGATACAGAAACAAGTTTCTTGGTGTCTTTGTTGTTCGCCTTGATTGAAGATCAAGCACTTGTTGCGAGAGCAACTTGATTTGTGCCATCAGATCATTTTACGGATCAGGGGGTGGGATGAAAGTGTTTTGGGGTGTTTCAATTGTGGGTTGGATGGGTGGGTTGGTCGGTGTATTGTTCGATAGTATTTGTATGTTTTTTCAAGCTAGGTAGGCTTCCACTTGATTTTGTATGAACTATGCCTATTGTTGATCTTGTTGTTGCTGTGCTAAGATTTGTGATTATTGTTGTACTTATTGTTGTTCCAACAATGCTTGTTGTTATGCTTGTTGTTGTTCCAACAACGCTTGTTGTTGGGCTACCAATTCGGTTGCTTCTTGTTGTTCTTGATATTGCTTTATTGCTTGCTGATATGCTTGCCATTGTGTTGCTTGTCCTTCTGCAAGAATTTGTGCTTGATATTGGACTTGTTGTGCCTGATATTGCACTTGCACTTGTGTTCCATGTGCTTGTTCTGCTTGTTGTTGCAATAGAAGTTGTGCTTGAGCGGCCTTTTGTGCTTGCAATGCTTGAGCTGCTTGTTGGGCAACTAGGTATACAGCTTTTTGTTTTTGAACTTGTTGAAATCCCTTTTGAAAGCGGCTTGCAATGCCGTGTTGTATTGATTTGATGTCGTGGAATTTGGTGGTGGTGGGCGTGGTGGTGGATTTAGAATAGTGTTTGTGGTAGTGGTAAGTGGTGATGTTGTGTTGATTATTTGATTGGTGGATGGTGGTATTGATGTGGTGGTTTGAGTGGTAAGTGGCGCTATTGATGTGATTGGTTCTTGAGAGATTATGCTTTGTGATGTTAGGGGAGTGTTTGATGTTGTTGTTATTGCTTGTGCATTTGTCATTTGTTGTTATGATGTCGACAACAAATTTTGAGCATTTGACATAATGCTTTGGTTGATATTTGGGATGTTGTTTTGATTGATACTTGGTAAAGGGGGAAGTCCTTAGCCAAGGAGTGGTGTGGATGATGATGGAAAAAGTAGAAGTGGTGGAAACGTAAGGGCTGTGTGTCCTTGTGAAAATGTTGTGGTGTCAAAAATTCCCCCTGGTCTAAACATGTCTCCTTCCTCTTGCGAATTTGTGAGGAGAGGGGTTTGAGGTGTTGCGCGGAAAAATGTTGATGATGGATTATGATGGAAAGTGAGAGGAACATTGTTGTGTAATGGATTGTTGAGTATGTTTTTTTCCAAGATGGTGTTTGTATCCAAACTTTGATTATTAACAAGAGGGTGTGTTTGAATAGCATTAAGAAATGGATTTCCCTTATCAACATTGGGTTGGGTTGGAGCAAAAGATGTCGTGATTTGTGAAACATTTTGGGTGATATTTTGGGGTGGGGGTGTAGATGAGATGGGGATGGTGGATGAGATGGAGGGAAAAGATTTCTCCACTATGGTCCTCGCGTCAAAATTCAAAGGTAATTTGGCTCCCTTCTTTGCTAATTCAAGCATGTATAGCGAAGGGTTAAGCCTCATCATGATATTGATGATTTTATGGTTTTCTAGATTTTGGAGCATCTCAATCATTTCTTCGTGAGACATCCCAAAGGCGAGGTCTTCTTCTTGGGCTTCTTGTTGTGGGTTTTCTGATGATGTTGGAAGGTCAACTATGAAATTTCCAGACCCAATGGGATTCATTTCAAGCGTGTTTTGACTTAAATCACTTGAAGCAGGTGTTTCTTTGTTGGCTTCCATGCTCTTCTTGTATTGAGATCTGGTTTGAACCATAAAAAAAGGATCAATTTTTTAAGAATGGCAAATGCATCTCTTGATTCTTTGGATTGATCTTTATTTTATGTCTCAAAGTAGAAAATTTTAGGATATTTTGAGGATCGAAAAGTCATATGATGATAATGATGATGTAAAAGATGAATGATGTTGATGTTATGATCCTTTGGTAAGTCTTGAAGGAGATACTATGCTTTTGGGACTTTTAGAGATGTTTCAGATTTTGATTTTTGATTTTCCCTTGGGATTTGTCTTTGATTGATTTTGATTTTGATTTCAATGATTTTGAACAAGTAGACCCTAAGATGTTTGGATGATTATCTATGGGATAGATTTGATCAAAGGATGATAATTTTAATATGTGCGGGGAGAAGGATACATCTACCCACACCTATCCAAACAAGATGATAGTTTCACTAAGCATATGACAAAGGATTCATCTACATATACTAAGCTAAACGAGATGGTTTTGATAACTTTTGATTAAGAATATGCAAAAGGATACATCTACATATACCTAGCCAAAGGTGATTTTGATAATGTTTTCAAAGATTTAGTCTCAATGATTTTTGATGATTTTGATTTTGTCAAAAAGCCTAGTATTAAGGATGATTTCAAGATTTGCAAAAGGTGATTGTGAGATGATGTTTTTTTTAATGTTTGAAGGATGGATGAAAAGATTTTTTCTTTGATCCTAAGATGAACCTAAAAAGACACTTTGTCTGCCTAGACCTAGGTATTGAAGAACAATCTTTTCTCTAAACAAGATGTTCAAACTCTCTGAAAAGATTTGGGTTTTGGTAGTAATAGAATGAATACAAATTGGGATTGTTCCTTGAATCCTTTTTGTAAAATTTTAAAAGCAATCTTTGTTTGACTTCCTATAACATAGAGAGACGTTATTGATGGGATTTCAGACTAAGGGCTTTCACCTTTGGTTTCTTGATCTTGATTTTTTGTGAAATCATTGGAGACACATGTGTGGGGTCCAATTGTTTTTAATCTTTGCTTAATGGATTATTTTTACCACAAACACACTCTTGATTAAATTTTGAATCTAGATGTCTAATGTGTCAACTTTCCCCTTATCCTGTAAAGTGTATTATGCGGAAACCAAGGAAATTGAAGGTAAGAGTTACCTATTATTGACCTTAGTAGGAGAAAATTAAGATGAAATCCAAATGTTTAGTAGCCTCTAAGGATATGAATGCCAAGGGCAAGCAATAACACATGAATTTTTTCAAGGATATTTGCTTCTCCTAAAGGGTTTTAGATTTGATGCTCATGTTGAATGTTGGTTTTCCAATGTTTTTGATCAAAGCACTATGTTTTCAAACTGAATCACAAGCAATAACACACCCTTGCTTAATTGGTACATTTTTCTTCGTGGGCTTTCCTCATGCCCTTCATAGTAGAAGAGATGATTTTACATGTAATCAAGGAAAAAAAATATAAAGGTATGTTAAGAATGAAGTCTTAACCTCTATATTTTTAACCAAGATCGGAGATGGCAAGTAACTTCTTGGAATCTAAGTTCCAATGCACCACTTCGATAAACTCGTTGCATGGACTGGATGGCTACTACAAACAAGGTTCTTAATGATGGGACATCACAGACATGGCACCTTGTGAGCATCCAACAAGCCACTAAAGGCTTTAATCAATCCTACTAGGGGCTCTTATAATTTTTACGGTAGTACCCCGTTCTGAAAGACACTGTACAACTAAGGCCTACATACCATGAGGACTTGACAGTTTAGTCTTATCCATTTATATACTAGCCCAAATGAAAAATCGGTTGGAGTTGCCTTCGAGTTCTCCTTTCGGATGTGTCTCTTAGGCAAGCCCCTCTAAAGGTAAACAACAATGAGCAAGCACATCCATAGTTTGATCAACCTTCGTTTAGAAACAAAGGGAGAACACACATGATATACCTAACTCACACTCACAAAATTTGTTCAATTTTAATAACCCAAATTGAAAATGTGGAGGTAATTACTTTGTCTTAACCCAAGATGACCAAAAAGGCCTTTTGATTTTCAAGATCTCCATGAGGCATGGAGAAGCACATACATCCTTTTTGTTGATGTTAGTTTAAGTAAGAAATTACAAAAGAAAAGTAGCACATGTTCATTTTAAGTCCACAAAGCAATGATTTTGATTCATTTTAAAGACCCAAAATGAGATATGAAAGTTGTCTTGTTCAATTTTAGAACCCAAATTGAAGCTAGTAAGTGTCTAAGGTTCTTTTTAACCCTTTGCAATGAAAAATTGAAGTGTTATTTTTAGAGCCCCAAAAAGATGTAAGTTGATTTAAAATATAAAATTAAAGCATGAAATGGAAGCTTTAATCATTTAAAAATGCTTTATGAATTTCAAGCTCCAATGCCCGATTTTCTTCAACTCCAAGATTCATTCAAAGATTGCTTCCAATGCTTCAACATTGTAAGTTCTTCATGCAAACGAAAATCCTCCTCCTTGCTTTTCCTTTACACCTACAAGATAATAAAAAGAAGGTAATCATGTGAGGATTTAATTATTTAATTAACTTTATTTTAACCATTAACTCCAGACAATACTAATGATTTAAAAATTAAAATGAAGCATTAATTAGATTCTTAATTTTGCACATAGTTAAAGATTTACAAAAATTTAAGTGGTCTATTCGTTTCAGTTTTATTTGGAGGCTCATTAGCAAATACAAGCAATAACAATAAATCATATTCCAATCTAAAGGGTGTGCGCCAATTTCAACAAACATGAAACCGACATCCTTTCTACTCAGCAATAGTTGCTTGTGCACTAATAGCAGAGTGTCTAATTCTCAATTGTTAGCGCAACTTACTCTTATTCCATCTGCTTGTCACATAACAAAATATTTTTAGAGACAAATATATCTATTTCAAGAACAAACAAAGAGAATTCAACTTATCATTTAAATCTAGATCCCATCAACCCACTGTTGGAGAAATAAATGTAGTTGGCAGGTGAACAAGGAAGATAGCGAAAAAGTCATTTGAAATTTTTTCAAAGTAAATGCAAATGTCAGGCATAAAAAATCTAAGTCTCACAATCTTCAAAAAGCTTTAAGTTAATTCAACTAGCAGGTGTAAAAGAAAATGCTCCCAAAGTTATTTTTAAAAACTGTCAAACCGATGTGGCTGGAAAGTGTAAGAAAAAAATGTGTTGTTGAATTTTCTTTGAGGGTGAAGCTTGTCAGAGGCATTATGTCCAAAAAATTCGCGTACTCTCTCTTTGCTTCCATTTTGGCACAGGAACTGTGAGCAAAGACTATGAGACAAGAAGTATATGTTAAATCATGTTATAAACAAGAATAAGGGGAACTATTTTATTCTCCACGATGGTCCCCTTTATGCCAATCGAGACTTGCATATTGGACACACCTTAAACAAGATACTTAATGATTTTACCAACAGATATAAGCTGCTTGATGCATATAAGGTGCACTACGTGTCTGGTTAGGAATGACGTGGCCTTCCCATTGAGCTCAAAGTACCGCAATTCATGAACCAAGAGGCAAGGAAAGAGCTTACACTATCAAGAAAAACTATCGATGCTAAAAAAATCATTTAAGAGATATGAAAGCATAGAAGAGGCACGTGAATTAGCTAGTGTAAAGCTGAATTCTGTAACCCCACAAGAAAAAATATGCAAGTAACATTCTAAATGACTACCTCCAGACACTAAACAACAAACATTATTATGCATTTCATGTGATTTTTTCCTTGTGTGAGGTCTCACAATGACTAAGACTTAAAACATTTTTCTTTGGGTACTGAGGTCGCATCAACAGAAAACAATAAGCATGTAATACGCAACCAAAAACTTAGTATTCAAAATACACTAGAAATAGGTGAAAAATGTGATTTCAAGGAATGTTATGATTTGCAGGATCTACAGAAGAAGATTCAGCAACTTCTGACAATGTCCTCCTATGACCGATGTTCTATAGATTGAAAAAGCTATAGATTGTAACATCTACGATTAAGCATTGAGAACACTAGGATAGATAACAATCCACACTATAAAATGAGAACACTAGAATAGATAACAATCCACTTAGGGATTTACTCAAAGACATGGAAGCATGCTTGGGCTTCTATCAATTGAGAAGGTGGACCGAATCTGTAGATACTAGTGGAGACAAGGGCGTTATGACTGCTGGAATGATTTAAGGTCAATGATTATTTGCAGTCCTAGATTCTCTTGTTATTGTCGATTTGGAGAAGAGTCAATATCAGAAACTAGATCAAGGATAAGACCATACCAGCACTTCAACCGTACCGCAATTTTAATCATAATTCCAATACAAATATTCAAATGCATATTACACTAGATAAAACACCATTGGAAATTGCTTTTTCGAGCCAAATCTTGTGTTGAATACTCTGTCCTTAAGCTAGCATTGTATTTTCATGTGGTCATACTTGATGTTAAAGTTCGCAACTTCAATGTAGGTAAGTACAAATAGGTATTCATTGAAAATCCATTCTACTTTAATTCAACTATCAAATAGTTACCAATAATTTCATATCTCAATGATGGCATGTAAGAGATGAAACAAAAGAACAAGTCACAATAAGGCAGCTAACAAGTAATCCATCAAGTAGTTAATAGCATAGCATTTTAGCCTTGTTGCAAAAAATTGAGGAAATATTTGATTCCAGCTAGCATAAAACTGAATTCTACAACCCTTAGTTGGCATTCCTTCCCACCTACATGCAAATGGGATGTTTAAAAATAGATATAGTCAATTCATAGCATGCAAAAGCAAAGAAATTTAATGAAACTCGTGGTTGGGTAAACAATAAATAGGCCATATGTGAAAACAAATCTATGAGAAAATATGAAGAAAATCTATGAGCAAAATGTGATGAAAATTCAGCTCCTCCCTCTAGCACCACATGTGAGCACCTGTTAAAATCTGCAAACACTAAACTCAAACATGGGTTAGTACCTACAAATTCTTCAAAATGCTCCTATGAAATAATGCAAAATGCTTCCTAAACATGATAACAAAAATAAACTAAACTAAAAGCATGAAAGATGCATACCTATTCCATAGTGGATTGGTGTCACTTTGTTGTGAAAAGTGACCCTTTCCTAACCCTTGACAAGCTCAAATGCTGCAAATGAAATGGTGATGAAGAGAAAAATTAGTTCTCCAATTAAGAGGTAATTTTGCATGAAGATGTAGATGATTTGATGAAGAATGAGGCCCTCAATTTATAGAATACTTTGATGAGAAAATGGCCAATGAGATGAGGCCACTTGTCAACTTGTGAGTGGTTGAGGAGTGAGCACATTTTGGCCAATGTGCCAAAGACTTTAAAATTTTTGAGTGGGGGACATATAAGACTTTCATATTTTAAAATTGTTGAGTGGGGGACATGTAGGAATTTAAAATTGTTGAGTGGGGGACATGTAAGACTTTCAAATTTTAAAATTGTTGAGTGGGGGACATGTAGGAATTTAAAATTGTGAAAATGTTGAGTGGGGAATATTCCTCAAGGATGCCATGGTGAAAGAAAATGAGGATTTTAATAAATCAATAAATTGATTTATTTGTGCAAGTGGGTGGTTAGGTTAGTTTAATCAGGATTAGATTAGCCTAACAGTGATTCAGATGTTTTGACCCCTTTTTGACTTGAATTTTTGATTTACTAGTTTAAATGAATAACCTTAGAAATGAAATTAATTTTGATGAATGGATGAAGGTGAACTAAGTTTATTTGGCAAATGGACCTAATCAATTGCATGATGCAAATTCTGCATGTCTACAGTACATGCATTATTCCAAAGGTCATATGATGTTTGTATGTTACTAGCCTCAGTTGTGACTACCTGTGGTTGTAAATCTTTTCTTGCAGGAACTGGAGAACAAGGAGAGGTGGTGCAACACTATTCGTGGTAGGCAGTTTGGTAATTATGTTTGTCAACACACCAAATAATTAAGGATTTTTTTGTTCAAATGGCTCTAAGTTTCAATGATTGTTCATATTGTTGACTAACTAGTATGTCTTTTTATTTATTTCAATAACTATTGTCCATGTTCGTTTGTTCTATTATATTTGTTTAGTTGTAATGCCCGCCGTGCAAACCCCAGAGAACACACACATAACGCGAATAATTTTTTTTTTTTAAATAGTAAAAGTAACATGTAACAACATTAAACCATAATCACATAGCATAACACATAGCATTAATCCACATGGTTCTCTGGGGCACGCGAGGTTACATTGCAACCACTAAACAGAATAAAGATAAAGATTATAACATAACCATTAACTCTATAATAATCACAAACAATGTTACATCCCATAACCATGATGCGAGTATAGTAAACATCGCATAATTACATCTATAATAAATCTCTTAAAAGAGATGCAAATGATCCTAACTATTACATCATTGTTTCAATATTACATTACAATCTTTAATACTGAATTACATTGAACTTCCCAACATGGGGATTGATACAAGTATAATGAAATATGAAGTACAACAGATCACTGGTACAACTCCACTGCGGAATGCTGAGAAGACAAGACGTTGATGGGGAACCCAACGGGTGCGGAGCACGTTCCACCCAACCATGTGAATTACAAGTAACTCACCCCCCGTGCTCAGAGGTGACGAGGAAGTGAACCCGACCATGAATGTCAACCGACTCAACAACAACATGATACATAACAAGTACAACTAAGTATGCAATGCAAAACCATCACGTTCTCAAATCACATAACAAGTAAAACCAAGAAACTCAGCACGATAACATGAAGTACTCTAACTTAACAATCAAGAATCAATACACAAGAATTCAAAGAAACATCATAAAGAGATAACATCCAGAGGCAACAACACAAACAATAAGGGTGTCAAGTGGAGAGTGTCATCGCATAGCCCTCATGGGATTTCCTGGCCCTTCCTCCAACTGAGGCGCCGGCACCCATCTACGGATATCCTGGCCCTTCCTCCTAACTGAGGCGCCGGCACCATAGGGTAGCTAATGCGGAGCCAATAGTCTCTCGTGAAGACGAGACTATGACTATGCCGACCACGGCCTTCTCAGTCTATCACTAGTCTAAGGTAGCCCTAATGCATAGCCGAGGAATCCAAAGTTTTATTATCTTGTGTTTTTAAAGCTACCCAACCCCCTAAATCTATTGTTTAGGTTATCACTTGTTTAGCTTACTCATTCGTGGGTTATCCTGAGCCCTTCCTCATCCTGAGGCGCCGACGCCCACGAAGAGCCACTCTCCCTATGACCCCTAACATGAATCAAAACTAGGCAAGGGTTGAACTAAAACATATAAAACATAATACTCAAAACAAGCTCATGCGAGTCATTAACCCTCTCGCGATATCTCATAACCAAAAGTCTTAACAAACCGTTCAACCCTTCCTAACATAAATCATCCAGTATCAATTTCCAAAAGTATAACCAAATGAGGATAACATTTAAAGCATAAAACTCAACACAAGAATATACGAGGCAAATCCATCTCGCTATAAATCGCAATCACAACAACTACAACCCCGTACAACCATGCCAAATAAAAAAGCTCAAAAGCATGTAATACTCTAATCGCAAAGATACAAGTATAAATATCAAAGATATAAGACATGCCTCTGGAGAAGACCAAGATTTACAATAATCCAATGAGGTTCAAAATGCAACAAAGATCTCACATCACAAGATAAAGGTCAATAACAATAAAGAGAAGATAAAACCAAAACCACACGAGTTTCTAACTCGAGAAGACGATTTGACCAACTTCGTATAATATCTCTATTTTACTCGACACAACATCGAAAATAAAGAACACTAAAATTAATGACAATTTATCTAATTAACTTTCTTTAATTATTCCAAGATAATAATTTCATACTTACCCAACTAAATCACTTTAAAAATAATAATAATAATAATATATTTCTATATATATATATTTATTTTATTTTATTTTGTATACAAATTTACACGACTTATTTGCTTATATATTTAATTTTGCACACACACATATACGTATATATATATATATATACATATATATATATATATATATATATATATATATATATATATATATATATATATATATATATATATATATATATATATATATAATATAATTTTAGATTTAAAAATACATATAAAACAAAATAAAAAATTTAAATACATATTAAAATGAATTAAAATTTTAAATAACAAACATTAAATAAAATAAAAAAATCCGGTCTGCGGCACCAAGGACTGGCGCAGCAGCCAGCGGATAAGCCCATCCCACTATGACACAGCCTCTGATCGCTATACCCGCAGGGACTGCGCACCTCATCCTACTCCCATCCGACCCGCCTGCCTCCCCCCTAAAACTTTTATTATTTTGATTTTAATTTATTTATTATTTATTACGAATTTTAAATTTTTATTATTATTATTATTTTCGTTTCTAAAACAATAAAATTCCATCCACGGATAAAAGGGCACGAAAACAATTTAAATTTAAGAACACAAAACAGAAGATTTATTTATATATATTAATAATTAAGTATATATATATATAAGTATAAAAATTACAGAGAGAACAAATTTCTGTGTAAAATATAGAATCAGAGAGAACAAATTTCTGTGTAAAATATAGAATCACTATATTTAAAAGAAATATTATTGATTTCTAAAATAATATTAAAACTTCATAAGAAATTAAAGATTGTTCTTTTCTACAGGTATGAGAAAGAGATTGAGTACACCCAAACAACATTCGAAGAGTTTGTTTTCAGTTTGCTTACAAAACATTATTTCTAATCTCGATATGAATTTCTTTTCTTTTCAAAAGGGAAACCTAAATGTTTATTCATTTTCTAATCTCAAGAAATCATTAAAATCTAAATCAAAGACAGAATCGATTGACTCTAAAATGCCTCTTCATTTCTTTTACAACTTAAAAACCATTAAGATAAGAGAGTGAAACCTGGAGTCCAACGTTTATTCGAAAGTCTGATGATGCTGATTTATGATGGCCTCAAAGAGCTCCTCGTTTGCACTTCAACATCTCCTCTACAGAA
Source organism: Sequoia sempervirens (assembly GCA_007258455.2). Taxonomy (NCBI): domain Eukaryota; kingdom Viridiplantae; phylum Streptophyta; class Pinopsida; order Cupressales; family Cupressaceae; genus Sequoia; species Sequoia sempervirens. The sequence goes on from VDFB02121827.1 coordinate 15,873, forward strand.
TTTCGTCTTTGAACTCGAATCCATTCCTTTGTTCAGAACACTCCTCCAAAACAACACCAATGACAGATTTCCCGATCCTTTCTAAAAACCCTTCTCAAAGTATAGCCAAAGGATTCAAACATATTCTCTTTCAGATTCAAAAATACATTACCCATAGCTTATGCAACTTCTCTCCCCACAAAACCTCTGTGTGTGTGTGTAAAAACCCCCAAAATTCTTAATTAATTAAAAATATATTGTCCATCCCTCACAAAACTCTAAAAATCAAAATTAAAACAAAACAATTCTTTAAAAGCCAGCTTTTTTCCCAAATCTGTATTCTTATTGGTTCACACAATCTTTTTATTCTTTTATTTGCTTTATTGTTTTAATTTCTATTTTTGCAATTTTCTTGCACAACACATTACTTATTTAATTTAAATAAATTATTTTAATAATTATCCTCCACCAGATAATTGATTAAAATAGTTAAAACACATTTAATATATAATTACCATTTAATTGTAATATATGATTTTCAAAATAATTAAATCATTTAAATATTCGAATATACTTTAAATTTAACATTAAAACAATTAATTATCTCCTTTATTTAAATCAAATACACCACAACAAATAACGTACCAACATTAAAAAAGACCATTATTATCCACATTCAATTAACTAAATCACAGTCTATTAAATACTCACATTAATAAAATACGACATACACAACACAAACCACAATGACGACAATTACAGAAAATAAACAATACCAGACAAACGAGACGATCTGACATCATGGGACGGGAGGACTTCATCGCCACCTCTGTATCAACATTTAACCGTTGGGTTATTGGTGCTCGCCCTGTCCTGCCGAAGCAGGTGGAATCGAGACTTGTACCTGCAGTCCTGCATACAAACGAAGTTGTGTACATGTGCATATATACATATATATATAAAATCGAAACATTAAATTAAAGTACTGCATTGTGCGAAGGAATCGCAACATAGCAGGGCACTCGCGAACGAGTGATGCCATATTGTCCTTCATCACACCTATTCTAATAATTATAATATAACCAATAAATCAACATTTCTAACTAGCAATCATCTCATAACATGTCTAATTAAATCACTGCATCATATCACAATTATGAAAACGAACTAACATCTAACCAACCACAATGTCAAATGAAATAATCAATTCCTCAAGTGCATAAACATAATCACCAACAGTCTACTAATGGAATACAACATCATCAAATGTCACAAGAAGCAAACAACCGCATTGAAAATACTAAATCCTACTAGTAAGAGGAGGGGTATTACATGCACCACTTCTTATCTTTTCCTTGAAAAATTAGTACTACTGCATTGAAATTTCAATTTTTTGCAAAATATTTTTTTTTTTCCAAATAAGGACTAGTAGCCTAGAAACTACATTCAATTTTCTACAAATTTTTTTCTTACATATTTTTCAAATTATGTTAATAACCTATTCAAATTTTTATGTCAAGTTTCCTAACTCTATTTTTCTGAATTTTTATTGCCACTTAGGGGCCTAGTATGGACCCCTATCATCTTGCACTAACCCGAATAATAAGTTGGTGTATTTTGGTGTTGTCTCACCAATGGTGTTGACCTAACATGTTTGGGGTCACACAAAGCTAAAGGAAGTGTTGATCGATTATGTGGGAGTTATTAAAGGTCCATGTCGACCTATTTAAATGTATTGCAAGTTTTAAATTATGGCATGAAGTGTGTGTGTTTGATCTTAAGCCAACAAGTTATTGTTCTCCATAGTACATCTAATTTCTCCAACCTAATTGATGTTGTAGATGTTGATGGATGAAATGGATATAAGTATAAGATCATTTTTGATGTTGAAGGCATGTGATGAGATGTAAGAGGTACTATAGAAAAGGTGTGATGTGAATTCCTAATCAAAGCATGTGAATGTGATGCAAATGTAAAGCAGAGTAGAGTGTGGAAGTTGTGAAGTATGAAGTGTGTTGATTAAATATATTGAGCTCCAGTGGAACTATATTTCTTGCATATTGTAGATGCATTTGTAGCAATTGAAATCTTGGCAATGAGCCACCCCTCTCTTTAATTTCTCTTATTCTTTGGATAGTTATTCCACCAGATAGTGAGACCACCTAGTAGTGATCCTTTCTTTAATATGTTATAACCGATTACAATATATTGTGAGATAATCGTTATCGTGGTTTTTCCCTTTTTAGGTTTTCCATGTAAAAAAATTGTTTTTCATGTGTTATGTGCTTTGGTGATTTTTTTCAAAATTCTTTCCCTACTAAAATTTGAAGACGTTTCTTCAAATGAATGTTTAAATGTTTAAGTAGATTCAGAGAATACCGATTCACCCCCCTCTCAGCATTTCGAATGTTCAATAGGAATGATTTCTAACCAAGATTTTTTTTGTTGAACTAAGTATCCTTGATAAAGATATTGTCTCAGTTACTTCAAAGAACACCCCAGGTTAAGAAACCTAAAACCACCCCCTTTTTGTTGAATAAACCCTCTTTGGGGAATATGTATGTTGATTATTCTCACCCTTCTACCCATAATAGAATGGTAATCAAATTATTTCAAGCAACTTCAACATTACTAGGATTAATTAGGGGCCCTCTACAAGAGATGCAGTTGTCCAAAATTTTTAGGTGTTATCTACTAGGCTTGTGTAAAGGATAGAAAAGGAAAAAAACTAAAGATCAACTAGAGTAGAGAATAAGTGCTTTAATGAATTTCCTAAATTCTCTTATTGATCTTTTAGCTCAACCCACTAGTCAAATTGAAGTTGCTTTCAATCTTGATTCAACTAGTGGGAAGGAAGTAATTGATAAAATTCATGCTTATAAATCTTATGGGAGGGTCACTAAAGATTGGGCTAAAGATATCATAGTGAGAGGGACCAAATTCATTATAGAGATGAATATTTGTGAAGATATTGAGGCATTAAAGAAAGTGATCGATAGTGAAATCATTGCAACTAAACATGAAGAATCAATATGGAAAAAGACTAATAATGACTTCAAGTAAATGATTGATTTAGGAGTAGATAAATAGGTGGTTGAAAAAATAATACCTAATGCACTGGTGATAACATATATTTCATGTGGAAGAAAAGTATTGAATGGAAGTTTTTGTTTCTATACCAAAACATATTGGAGCAAAGTAAATTACTCAAGGAGTGTACTCAAATGGGATTCAATATACAAAAGAATCTTACAATAATTAGTATTTGTATTAGGAAGGAAGATGAATCACAAGATGAAGATTTAGAGGCATTGAAGAATACTTTCAAAATTGAGTAATTAAAAATCTATTAAATAAGTAATCCTTCAGTATCGATAATATGAGGAAATTAAGTGGCATGGACTATGCTTTGTCCTAATTTATTGGACACACAATAAACTTCTCCATTAAAATAGACTTGGTTTGAGGGAAAAAAGCCTTATCAAAGTTGAAAATCAAAAACATGATCATCCCTCATCATAGTGAAGTGCCCCCAATTATCAAATCTTTCCAAGTGTACAAGGCTAAAAGTGCCACGTAATCTGCCCAATTGTCACAAGAAAAAGATGTCGACAATGTGACATCTCGAGAATGATATTTCTTGTTATTTATATTGAACTTATTTTGTAAAGGAGTGTTAAGACCCAAGGAATTTAAGGGATTATTTAACCTTTTTTAGTTATTTTCAAGAACTAGTTACCCTTGTGTATGTATATATATTAAATCACGATGTAGTGGGGACTCTCTTAGAAATTTTTTGGTGAAAGAAAAGATTTAGAAAAGTGATCATTATTTGAAAGTTTAAGAAGAAGGTTGTAAGTCTATGATCCTATAATTTTGGATAATTGAAATAAAATCCATTATAATATTTGTGTTATGATTGGTTTTGCTAGTTGTTGCATTTATATGTGAATGTGAGAATCACTTCAAATATTCAATCTCCTTAAGTTGGAAAATATATTTAATTGATAAATTTTTAGTTTATATCTTATGGAATTCAATTAGCCTTTGTTCTGATTCTTTCCTTAAGGATTGGGTTTTTGAGTGATAAAAAATTCATTGGTGACATTTTATAGATTTTTGTTAATTGTTAATACTATTGTGGCCTTTGTTGCTTTCTAGTTAAATTCATACCCATAGTAAACTTTAAATTTAGAGAACCTATTTTATTTAAATAGTTGTATGACATGATCATGATCCCTCTTAAGAGGAATTCCTTTAGGCATATCTCTAAAAACCACTAATTTTCGATCAATTATTGCTTGTAAATTTGGATGGGTGGGAAATTTAGATTAAGAGACTTTTATTAAACATAATTAAGCCACAAATCCATCAAATTATTTCTTAAGCAACTTTAAAATTTGATGAGAGCTTACCATTTGTGTGGAATTTACCTTCAACCCTCTTAGCTCTATTGTCTTTCCTTCTGATTGAGATCTCAGTAATAGTTTTTTTTAATTTTATCTCAATTGTTCCCAAAGTAGTAAGCCATTGTACTCCCAAAACAATATCTGATGCACCCATGGAGATAGCATATATTAGGATATCAAGGTGATAATATCCCATAGATAATTTAATGCTATGGAATTTTCTAGAATAAAAAATAGTACCACCATCTACAAGCAAGACTTGAAACTCAAGAGCTATATATATAAAATAATTTAGATGAGTTTTTAACTTTTTTTTTATAAAATTATGAGTACTACTTGAGTTGATCAATAGTGTTACTTTTTCATTTTTTAAGAAAGCCACTACCTTGAGAGTTTGCAGGGTGCTAAAACCTAAGAGTGCATGCCAAGAAATAATTGGGTTGGAATCATGTGATTCCTCATTTAACTCCCTAACACCCTCTAATATTGGTTCCTCCTCTTCTTCAGTCAGACCTTCAATATAGAAAATTTTCTTTCACTTTATTTATGTCCTCAACTATATTTTCTATCATAATTGAAACACAACAAATTTTCTCTCTTATCCTCAATTTTTGGTGGAGTCAAGCTAGTAGGATAAGAAAGCGAAGGTGTTGAATATCCTTTCTCATCCTATTATCCCCTTTATTTTAAGAAATCAAATACTTATCCTCTACCCTACGTGCTAAGATAAAATATTTTAGATATAGAGCTAGGACTAAACATGCATACCTCATGTTGAATGTGATCCTTGAGATCACCCAAAAATAAATCATTTAATTTATCCTCTATAATTGTATCCATTCTTAAGGATAGATTTTGGAAGTGTTGAATCTAATCATTGAATGATCCTATTGGTTGAATTTTAGCTAGTTGGTTGAAGAAGTTGTCTGTCACACTAAATTTCTATACTATGATTGGAGATCCTCTATAAAAAATTACCATGGGATAGTGAAACCCTTTTTTTGATGATGAGTATAAAGCCATTGATACCAAATAAATTGATTTGGTTCTAGATATATGGAATTCATTTTGACCATTTTTCCACTTGGGACTTGATGTACATAAAAAAAAATCCATTTAGTTTATCCATGTTATTGGATCATTGTTATCAAACTTGTGCATATCCACCTTTGGTATCATGTTCCTAGATTCCATATGAGTATTAATATTTGGATCAAGAGTAGATTACTTGGATGATTCACCTTGGTTGCTTAAGGCATCCTTTCTTGGTATATTTATATAAGAATTTAATATACTTTGTATGTCTAATATATCTCCTCTTAGGTCACTCATCTCCATCTTCACTGATGAAATTTCTTCCTTGACCTTGTTTATTTCCTCATTGGGAGAAATATCCTTTGTTATTACCTCATTCTTATCGAGATATTTTCTTGATGTGATAGCATTATTTTTGCCTGTTGTTTGAGGCTCTATCATGATGGAAATCTATAATTTTTCAATAAATCACACAAATGAAATCTAAATTCTCTAAAAAATTTACTCTAAATTACTAGGGCCAAGATACCACTTACCTAGAACAATCTCCAAGAAATTAGCCAATTTGTATCCTTTAAAGCGTATTTGTTGGAAACCCTAATTTTGTAATAAATTACTCAAATTTTCTCAAATTCCTTTGAAATTTGGACTATAGCTTCTTGAATATGTTCTTCAAAAACCCTTTAAAAATTAGAAAAATTTGAAAAAAATTGAGAGATAGGCACTTCACAAAATGACCTCCAAAATTGAAAAAAATGCATTTTCATCAAGGTGATAAGCTCTAATACCACTTTTTATGAAATAAATTGCATAATGGAATAATATTATATGAAATATGCTGAAAATACTTGATTATAACTGAGAATAACAAGCCACTTTTAGGGGTAAAATTTCCAAATATCTCTAATGAGAACACAATTCATAATATATGATTAAATAAGACTCACTACCTCCTATGTATACCTTACTTATGCCTAAGATATCACCCAGTCTGTCTTAGATAGCCCTATATAAGCCTTAAGTTGACCTAAATAACTAAATAAAAATATAGTAGTAATACAACTTAATTAAGAGTTAATATATCCACAACTAAACTATTCATAACCCTATATACACTAATATTAAGGGTGTAATATATGATGTGAGAAATGAAAATTCAAGCTTTTGAGTTAGTACCAAATATTGGAACTAGATGGGGGAATGAAATTCCTAAAGTACAAGGAAACTATATAAGAATGGGTGAAAGGAGCACATGAGTTATCATGGAGAAATATGAGACTAGACATAAGGATGAGGTGTCCAAGTAGAGAACTAGATGTTTGGAAGTTAGCTAGAACTCTACATAGGAAGGAATGAATGAAAAAGGTGTCATAAACCTTTGTAAAATTTCAATTTGGAAGTAGGAATGGAAACTAGACATTTGGAATTGAGTTTAGAAGTGCACTTAAAGTTTGTGTGAAGATAAATGAAAGAAAGTGGGATAATCATGTAGGACTAAATGGAGGAAATGGAGGTAGGATCAAAAGAAGTATAGAGGTGTAAAGTTATTTTGAAAGGAAGAAAGGGGGAAAGATGTGGAGAAAAATTGTAAAACTTAACACAAGATGTGGATAAGGAGAATGAGAAAAGGAAGAAATATATTCTACTCTAAAATTCCACAAAAGATGAAGGAAAGGAAGAGTGTAGAGAAAAGTTATGGAAGTGGAAATAGGAAGTGGGTATGGGGAAATGGAAGACATATAGATCCACTTGTAAAGTTTGAAAATGGGGAAAGATGGGATATTTTTTGTTTATATGGAACAAAGGGAGGCACAAACATGGGGAAAAGAGGGGGAAGTTTGAACCACCACTAAAAGTCCACAAATATGCAAAGCAAGGAAATGGGAACATATGAGAAAACCTTACATAATGATGCCAAGAAAAAGAGTTAATTTTTTGAAATAATGTTAAATATTGTAAAAGGGAAGAACTGAAGTAAGATTGAATGAAGTGATAGACCCTATAAAATTAGACACTGTAATTAGATACTAGACTAGCAAGAAATATCTGGTAGTCCATTAAAAATCTATAAATTCACAAGAATAGTAGAAAGTGAGTAAAACACTTCTAGACATAGAAATTATTGGGGTCTTTACAAATTTCAATAATAGATAATGACATAGAGGATGAAAAAGAACAACACTTGTGAAAATTTGATCAAAAGGAAACCCATACAAAGACTTCTCACATTAGTTGTATATGATGAACATAATGAGGCCAAATGCACAAAGGGAGCTTGACCAGGAAAATATAGGCACTATAAATTTGGGAAACAATAGATTTTTTGGAGATATTATTTGCTATAGACTATGGCACCCTCTAGTGGGAGTGTCTAGCTAAAGTTATATGGATACCAATTTTTCTACACATATGTTGTGAAATCCTCACATAGTAGGATGCTAACCAAAATACTTTCTAGTTTCCCCTCTATTTATGGAGAGTGGTTCATCACTCACTTTGACATTTATTGCATCCTTGGTATTCCCATAAAATGGTAACAAATTTCACTTTTCAAGAGAGAGCCTGAGAGAGGATATCTTGGGTAACCATCATGGGAGAAACTCATCTTGGTGATAGGATTGGTGTTCAACTTACAATTTTTCCTACACTTTTCATTCCACCTCTATAGAGGGTCTCGATTAGCTTAATTATCACCCACTTATCAATAGGAAAGAAGCTCCCTATGCTTAAATGGTATTGGACATCAATTACTCAACAACTAAAGTCAAGGATAGTATTTGAATAAGTATTTGATAACTATCATTAGTTTATTAAGACCTATACAATATTTCTTAATACATGACACTTTCCTTTAGTCACCCATCCCTAGATATGGCATAGATCCTTGAGCACATTATTCCTTATTAGTGAAGATGTCCCATTTGGAACCAATGCTCTTAAGAGCTATGAGATGGGGTTGAATTGTGCACTTTGATTACTCTACATGACTGGTGGACACCTTTATCAACAAGGAATTAGTGATGAATTCCTACATAAATATGGAGGAGTTGTGTCTGGGAGATAGATCAATATGAGTCTATGGTTAAGGAGTTAGATCCTTAACATATAGAAATGGCTTGGTAGGGACACATTCCACCACTTTAGTAATAAAAAAATCATAGATGAGCAACCTAAGGAATTTCCCCTAGTGCCTCATGATATAGATTTATTTATAATTTAATTGATGCACAACAAGGAGAAGTAATTTGGATCTTTCTTGTCCTAAGTGTTTCAATTACATGACCACATTAAGGACTAGGCCTGGGACAAAAATGAGAATGATGAACCCAACCTCTTTTTATTTGATAGGATGATGAGATAGATGATGAGTTTGAGAGGACTATGTTTCTAAGGATAAGAGAAGGTGTCATCAAAGGGTGAGGAGATAACAAAAAATGATGAGGAGGAAACACTAGAGGGATCCATGCTCACACATTAGACTATTCATTTATAGAGATAATAAAGAATGATATTATAATAGGTGATCCTTCATGGTAATATAGAGATCCTCATGTGTACCACACTTTCTCACTTCTTCTTTTACTTTTGTAACTTAAAACTTACATAATTTACACTCAAACAAATGACTAATGCTCTTTTTTTTTATTTCCTTAATATGTAGGAATAGTTGATGGATGGAGGGAATCTATTTAAAAATTCTTCCTTAGATGTCATGATTCCTACCATGAGATCAATTGGAGGGGAACTCTTGGCAGATGTAGGAGTGCCTATACTAGCAAATTGACACATAGACATTCTTGCTCTTGTTTACTATGTTGATCAAAATGTGTCATCCTTACATAATAGGATCATATTACTAGAGGTGGATAATGTCAAAATTCAAGAGATGGCTAGTCTTGAGATTAAAAACTAACACCTACCCACTCATGAGATAGGAAACTAAGCTAGTCAAAATTATGGACTTACACAGTAGTCCCTTCATAGGGACATTCTTAAAGGAATCTGAGAC
>VDFB02121828.1:0-23880 GCA_007258455.2 Sequoia sempervirens
GTAGAAGTCTTAATATTAAAATTAAAAAAAAAAAAAAATTACAATAAATTTATTTTGATGATAATTCATAAATTTGTTTAATAAAATTATTTGTTAATTGTTTTATAATATTTTTAAATAATATTATTTTATAAATCTTAAATATACAATTATAAAATCAGTATAATTTATATTTATAATAATATTATTAATACACAAATTAAAAATTGAAATAAACATATTATTATTATATTTATTTTACTTTAAAATTATTTATTGAATATAAGTTAAATTATTAAAAATAATTATCATTGTATGCTTATGTTTTACTTCTTATAATACATTAAATAATTATAATTATAAAAATATCATCATTAATAAATGCATGTACCTTGTTCCACTAATATAGAAATTTACATTATAATGATTAATATATTATTAACATAATTTAAATAATAATTAATATTAATGTAATAATGTAAATATTTTATTAATATATTAAAATTAAAAAAAATAACTAACAAAACTAAAATACTATAATTAACAAAACTTACATTTATTTTTATTCACATTAATTAAAATTATATTTAATTTTTTCAAGCCTGCAAAATTATAATTACAATACTATAAAGACAAGTACTAATCACTATGTGACACTTTTTTATTTATGCAAGAATTATTTCTTTTTGTTTAAACCTTATTTCTATTTAATCTTTCTTAAAAAATTATTTATATTTTTTATTAAAAATTATTCTATTTTATTTATTTATATATATTTTAATATTGTGTGTATGACATTGATTCGTTAATATCAGCATTAATTACAATTATCTTCTTCAAAATATTTTATTTTATTTTGGTAACTGCAATTATATATTAGCATAAATTTAATGCAGAAGAGATTTTATACTGTTACATGATTTATTGTTTTGTTAAACGCCACGTATTTTGTATTTACTTCCCTAGACACCAAATTATTGAAAAAGAAAACAAAGTTGTTGAAAACACAGTTTTTGCATGGAATGGATTACCCAATGCTTTATTCACACTGTTCAAAAACCATGAAACAAAAGCATATTCGTATTCACGAGCAAAAGAGAAGTCCACCAAGCTGAAACTTCAAATCACAGCTAAAACCAGAGGCGGCACTTAAAACGGTAGAGATAAAACAGCTGTTCAAACACCCACACATCACAAGATTTATGGAACAAGTTAATTAGATGACGAGGCAACCCAAATAGGTATATTTCAAGGGACTCGAAGCATCTGGGCAGAGAGGGGTGCTGTATCTGCTTTGGCCGAACATAATATTGATCTTTGCTGTTGCAGAGCAGTAGCAGCAGGGCGTAGGCTACAGCTTGAAGTTGGTGCCAATGGCACTACTGGTAAATTATCACAGTTGCACACCTCAATCATGAAGCCATCTGGGTCATGAAAGAAGAGCTGATCTACAAAAATACCCATTTCTTCTACAGTACGCTTCACAAGTTTGATGTTCATCTCTTCAAGTCTTTTCTCAACTTCTTGCATGTCAGCACACTGGAAAACAGCAAATAGAAAAGCATCAGAGACTTCAGATTTCTTTTTCCTCTTTTTGCGCAAAATCTTAAAATATTGTTACCAAGTACCTGAAAAGAAATGTGATTATCCATGGGATTTATCTCGGTTTTTGTGGGCATTTTTTCAGGCTCCGGGCTCTGCAACAAATGTATTCCAATTCCATAGCTGAAAAGCCTAAAGTGCCACACAGAAAACAGAGTCAGTCACTGCCAGAAACACATAATAAATAAATAAAGGAATAATCATTGATCCTCCTGATAATGGGTCAGGAATGTGACCAGTAACATCTTTTTCTATTCTGAGCAGGTTTTCTAGAAGCTTCTGATTTCTAATCAACTAGAATCCAAAAGTTTGAAGCTATCAAAGAAAGAAATGTTAGTCTAGGTAGTGCGCAGGATGGATCAATGAGATTTTACAGGGATGAAAGGCTAAGCACTTTAACTCTTAACTCCAGATTAAAAATTCTAATGGGTTTTGCCATTCTTAAAGTTGGGTTGATTCTCCCTTCAAAAGAAGAACATCCTGCAGCTATTGGGCTCACCCAAATATATCGGAAAACCCTTCTAAATAGATAGGGAGAGGTGGGATTATTAAGGTTTTACAATATCACTTATCAAACGCAAACTTAGCAAGAAATTTCTTCTAATGAAACACACAGGAATAATATTATTAAGCTTTACCAATGCTACAATCACCTGTCAAAGGTAAACTATACAGTTCCAAGTTGGTGATCACCAAATGGCCTTCACCTGCTTAACACAGTTAAATTTGTTTTACAACTAAATGATATCTTGGCAAAGCCTTGTATATTCCTTTATTGAAGATCCCCTTAGATGGCCTAAGGATCAATTCAGTAATTCTGTTTAACAACTAAGAATGGGTTTACACAGGAGGGGGGCTTGGGCTCCTATTTTTATTTTTATTTTGAGGACAGTTCCATCCCTGTACAAAAAAGTGTATGTAGCTACAAATTTTAAACTGGGTATGGTGAGGATTGAAAGTTTCCTCTTCCAATTTATTGGAAGATTTTTCAATTTCTTTACATGAATTTAATTTTTTTTATTTCTATTTAAAATTTCTTGAAAGCAATATAAGAGAAAAAAATAATAAAAAATAAAAAATTCCCTATGAGTCCACCGCCTGAAAGTAACCCTAATCCCCTGGGGCTTGAAGATCTCCAAATGGTCTGGGCTTTTTGAATTAATTATAAGTAATCTTCATGTTACCCAGGGCATATTCTACCTTTGTACTGCTTAATTCATCAAGATCTGCCTATTATTCTATTGTGGGGCATCTTTCAGGACAAACTGTGGATATTCTAAATTGGAAATAGGAGATCTCAGAATCAGCCAGCTTTTGTTTTTAATAATTTAAAATTTTCTTCCTCAAAACTAGATGCCATCCTAGTATATCATGAACATCGCATGTCAAAGATAACCCATCTACAGATTGCAAACCCCACAAACGAAAACATATGATGGGTTTTTTTGAAAGCTATTGCAATCGGTCTCACAGTAACTGGCAGGTGAATCCAACATCAGACCCTACATGTATAAAGGAACAGTATCTAAAAGCTAGCGGTCTTTCCTACAGGGTGGAACAGGAATCTTCCCGCTTACTACCTTAGAACAATAAACAAAACACAATCAAAACCTCTTAATACTACTGTATTGCAAATTCTGTTCAAAAGATTACAAAACAAGCACAGGGAGAAGAGAAGTTCCCCTCCAGAGAAGAAAGTTGCCGACGAATATACCTAGGCCCACTGGGGGTCGTGGAGGCTATGTATTCTATCTTAATTTACTTACCATGCTCCATCGAAGTTGAAAGATCCAGGCCTCTTAATTGGAACAAAACCCAATACATTTTCGTAGAAGTCGAGAGAATCCTGAACAGATCTGCAAACAAGAGATATATGGTTTAAAGATACAAGAGGCAGTGCCCCGCCCTTACCTGTAAAGTTCTTCATTGTTCTACAACACCGGACGAACAAGCCAGGGTAAAATTCTCTCGTCTTCTGTCGAACAAGAAAATGAAGCTCAATTTGGGGGAACCTCAAAGTGCCTTTTATGGAGGAGGCCTTCCGCCCAGGTACCCTTAGTTTTTGGATTACAGCTCATGGCTCATGTACACATTACATCACAAAAAGACATTAAATAATCTACGAAACCGCGACAACTTGCAAGTGCGTCCCCGTGTTGTTTTTAATTGTGTTTTCTCTCCAATTAAAAACTCCGGAATACATGTTTTCTTTCGTGGAATAGTGTTTGGTGCCATACACTTGGCGACAAAAACCTTGAGCATCCACGTCAGATGCCCCGTAGGCAGTCACATCGGCAGAGAATCTCTGGAGGTGGTGGTCCCACGTGTCAGTGCACTCTGGTGGATTAAAAGCAAGCGTGATTAAACTTAAAAAAGGGCGTTACATGCGGATCAACTTCACTTGCTGCGCTGGCAGATTAATGTCCATTCCTTCATTAAATAATAAATAATAATAGGATGTATATTTCCGTGCTTGTCTTGTTCTCTGTTTATGATGTGGGCTCCACGCCTACGTGGCGATTCAACCACAGGGTAGGTGTTCCTCGAAAGTCGTGTCAAAATCTTTGTTTGTTTTGAATACACACTAGAGCAGGTAGGTCCCACGTGAGATGACGATTCTAAATGTTTTACGAATTCCCCATTATTTTATTCATTTGCTTTTTGGTCTCACTTGTCGTGCTGAAAGCCACCCGTGATCATAAACTAAAATGTATAATTTTTATTTTTCTGGAATAGAAGCTTGGTTATTTATAATAAATATTGGATTTGGCGGTACGAGAACATCTATACAACTCTAATAATCAAAACTAGAATATGTTTACTGGGGTTTTAGCCCATTGTTTTAGAACTTTTATTGATACAAAATTTTTCCAGCAATTTCTAATATTTTCTGCTTATAACATGGCATTATCAAGTCACTTTGAAGTGCTTTTATGTCTTTTAGGAAAATCCAATTTTATTCGTTCGGTTGGGTTACGTGATTGAGAGGGACCTTTCCTACATTGACCACCTGGGGTTTTGATATTGATATTTATTTTGATTAATTAATATCAGGAATTATTTTATAATGATAGTAGGGAGTTGAGTACATGTGCTTTTATCATTTATATATCAAAATATTAATATTTAATAAATTAAATATAATATTTCTAAAAGTAACATATAAAATTTATATTTTCATGTATATAGAAAATAAAATATTTTTTTAATTAAATAAATAGTTTCCAAAATAAGTACTACATAAAATTTATGTCCTTATGTATGTAATAAATGAAATAGTTCCAAATTGATATATCTTGACATTTCTTAAATAAATGTATTTAAGATATCTATACTAACAATCACACCTTGATATATTTAACATATGAATAGTTAGACCTACAAAATAGAGAAAGTGGGTTTAATTGAATAGCATATGCTTGCTAAAAGTGATTCCCTATCAAGAAATTAAGTATTAGTGATAAAAAGCCATTAAAAATATGTTAGAATGAATGACATGAAAATTCATGCATGAGACGAAAATTCACCACCAACAATTCAAAATTCACCCACGAAAAATTAACTCCATTAACAATTTTAATAAAAACAAAGTTTTTGAAATATATATTAAAAAAATATTAATGTGGTGAATTTTCCATAGTAAATTTTCCCATTGGTGGTGAATTTTCCTAGAGCCCTACGAAACACAAAAGAAATTAGTAACAAAGACATGGGTCCCACCAAGTGTGCAAGATATGTGTACATAAACAGTGAAGCATAAAAGAACAAGTTAAAACACAAAAGAAATTAATAATAGGGACATGGGTCCCATTAAGTGTGCAAGAAATGTGTACATAAAATTTGAAGCATAAAAGAACAAGTTAAATAATATAAACTATTCTACACAAAATACATGAAACACTCGAGATAAAGCCTAAGGCTTAGTAAACATTAATGAAAACAAACAAAATTCTCATTAATACCAACCCCCATCACATCAAGACATGGTGGTTGTGTTCAAAGATAATGGATTTGGTCTTATTTGAATGTCTTCACCAACAAAATAAGATTCCAAATACATGTCACATGTACAAAAAGCTCATGTTTTTATGTACAAAGGTCATACATTTGTTCACAAGCATGTGCATGGTTTGATGTGGTTTGAATAAGATTAGGAATGTGCAAATGAGGGGTTAGGGAATTAATTAGTTTTAACTCGCTAATATAAAATGGATAAAAGGGGGAAATTAATATTTATTTAATTTTTAGAAAGGGGATGGCAAATTTAGCTAAATAAATATTTAAACTTAGTTATCTAAGGTAGACTATAGAGGAAAGTTGATGAAATTGGTTAAGGCTAGAAATAGGATCAAATGAATAGTGATAAATAGTGAATTTCTTAATTAATTAATAGTATTTTTAATCAATAAGGGCATAAAAATAGGATAATTAATTGGATTAATAGATATTTATTCAATCAATTATAGAGGAAATGGTTGGATTATTAAGTAATTGTCAATGTGTCAATTTTAGATGTCTATAGTGTACAATGAGTATACCAAAGAGGTATGCAAAGTCAATTGGTAATTTTTTGTTTCTTTTCCATACATTCAATCAATTAATGAGATTATTTTTGTAGAGTAAAAAATAAACTATCTAAATTAGTGCATCCTTGTTGGTAGCCACCTCATCTTTTTTTAAAAATTTCTAAAATTTTTCAATTGAACATGATATTTCTTAGTTAAAATGATTTAAAAAAAAAACTAAAAATACACAACTATCTCAGAGTCAAGAATCCAAATATATAAATTTTTGGATATTTTGATTAGCTTTAATATGTTAAATTTATTTTAAATAATGCAAGTAGGTTGTTAAAATAAAAAATGAGGTTGATTAGAAATTAAAAAAGAAAATACTAAAACATATTAAAAAAAATGAAAAATATATCGTGCACTAGAGGAGAGAATCTTCTTCAAAGGGGTATAATTTATTTTTTGAAACTGATACAACAATTAGATAATAGTTGATGTCAAATGAAAACTATCAAATTCTAGTACATTTGACTTTAAAACGTTATTACGAGGAAAATATACATCAAAATTTTTAATTATTTTCCATGCACTAGATATTGAAGTTATCTATTTGGAAAAAGAAAAGGAAAATAAAATTGTTTTCTATTTTTTTTATTGACGTCAACTAAACGTTACTTTTTCCTAAAATTTTCAATAATTCAAAATCCGCTCTTAAATTTAAAAAAAAAAATATATTAAAACATTTTTTTTTAAATTTAAAAAATTACAAGAATAAACTTCATCAAGATTTCTACATTTCATTAGTTTACATAATTTTTAAACTCAAAACATAAAGACCACTTTTATGTGGTTGAAATTGAATTTTTTTTGTTTGTGTTGATTGATTCCTTTATAAAGTGTGAGACATGTTTATACTTTTACCCCTTTTAGTGCACTTATAGAATGGTGAATTGAAATCAAGATGTTAAGGGAGTAGAACATGTAGGGTTCAAGACTCCATATGAACTTTGGACCAGGGGAGAGGTTGGAGGTGTGAGCTTCATATAGAGGCCTAGGGTTTGAAGAGTGTTTTTCCCTTGCTCTTAGGGGTTAGGAGTGTTGAGCTTTTGGGGAGTTCTAGAACTTTGGGACACAAAGCATGGTAAGGGTGGGGGTTAAGGTTTGAAATACAAAGGAGCAAAAAAATGGGAAGCTATGGGGGATGAGGCATGGGTAGGACTTGGTACCAAGGAATTGATGTCGAAGTATGAGGTTCCCACGAAGGTCCAAGCTTTGGGGAAAGAAATTTTGGACCCCAAGTTCACAAACATACTTGGAACCAAGGGACTATGTTCCAAGGTTTCTAATCCCTATAGGGCCCTAATATTTTCCATGCTTTGTTAGGTTCGCAGTGGACTTAGAACATATTTTGAAGTCCCAAACCTTATTTTTCCTCCACTTCCCATAGTAAAATGCATAACTTTCTTATGTGTATTAGTTCTTAGTGAGGAATTGGAACCACTTGGTTCCCAATCCCTTTATATCCCATAATGCATTAACTTAGGGCCAAAATTTAGCTTTCTACACGAGCTTGATACTTGGCCTTGAGTAATTTTTAAAGTATATGACCTACCATGTATCATGAAATCTTTTAGCCAAGCGGTTTGAATGTCAATGACGACTCAAAAACCTTTATGTTCCAAGTCCAAACTTGTTCAACTTGAAATCTATAATCCGCCACATTTTAAATATAACCTTTAGGGAATATTTTTAATAAAAGTTGGTAACATGATTTTATTTAGGTATTATTTTTATTTGTATCTACTTTTAGACTTTAGATAAAATTATTAATTTATCTATTCTTTATTTTGGTTTAGATTTTTATATGTTGAAATAATTTAGATCACTTTCATGCTTATGAAAATTATTAGTTCCATAGCTACTACCCTGGGTATGGATGTCACCACATCAAATATTGTATGAAACTTAAAACCATAACCTCCAAGAAAATTCTACCAAGCCTTTGTGAGTTTTGAATATATGCATACCCTCAACATCAACAATGACTATTATGTATAAAATAAACCACCTATGCTACACAAATTTGTATGCCACTTTATTGTCTATTATTTATACCTTGTTAATGAATGAATAAAATATATCAACACCAAGAATGGATTTCATCCATTCAACTACAAATTCATTTCTTTAACTAGCTATGCTAAATGCCATTAGTTACTTCAATTGTTATAACAATTGATCAACATAAAACTAAGACAAAGATAATTGTGTAACAACATACCTACAATGTGAAAGCCTCAAATTGTTAAATATTCTAGTAGTCTAGAGCTAAGAATATAGTGAAAATAAAGTGAAGGAATAACTAGAGCTTGTATTTTTGTAGAATTTTTTTATGTTGGCCTTCTACTGGATCACAAAATGTCATTTAAGAACATTAATTGGTGAAGGGATTTTCTACACAATTTTACATAGATAGAATAATGAGGGCAATATGAAAGGGTGTTATGTCTATGCATATATTGACTTATGAACTTTATAATAACTAACAATTAATCTATAGATAAAATTAAAATTGTATGGGAAAAGATACTCTTTATAGAAATTATATGTAGGTAAATAAAAAATGAATTTATAAGTAAGCTCTATAGATGATATCACATTAAAAAAATAAAAATACTTATTTTATGCGTTTATACATCTTATATTCAATTATTTTCAAGAAAAAATATCATAATCAATGATTGGTTAATGACAATTGCATTGATTACAAGTTATATAAGAAATATACTTGCAAGCATCACTAACTTTGGCTCTATAAACTTGAAATACTACTTATATATTTATGATGGAATGCAAACACACAATGTTCTCCTTCATAAATAATATATAAAACTTGTTTTAGAAGGTGCTAATGTAAATGATTTAATTGCAAGGCTCTAGAAAGAGAAAATAATTTCATATTATTGTAGGATTACAACTCCTAAAATGATAGAGTAATTTGAGAAAATAAAATATATATTAGTTGGTGCTCTTTTTATGCATGAAAAAAATGGGTTAGAATAAATATTAGTAAATAAGAGGACAATTTTTTTCATGAAAAAATAAATAGATATATAAAATATAAACCTTTTTAGATATTTCCATTTTATAATTCTCTTAAGTGATCCTCTTCATGCCTTCTTAGTGCAACATATGGAGTATCTAACATGTTTGTATATCTTTGGTATGTGAATACAAGACACATTTGAATACTTGGAAGGGAACCCAATCTAAATATAGTTGCTAATGTTTATTGTTTCTCTTTCAATTATTATGCCATGTAATTTATGGATTGTCGAGGCCCATGCCATTTTAAGAGGAATATATCAATACCCCCTAGGCTTAGTTAGGTGATGGGAACATTTTTTGGTTAGGTGTGGTCCCAAGTTAGGCCCATCTAATGTTTAAATTTACTACAACAAACAAGAGAAGTCCTTGTGGTTTCTTATCATTTTTGTATACAATTGATTCAACTTGTCCCAATGTACCATTTACAAGACCTCCTACTACCCACAAGTATAACTTAGCATAACTTTTATCCAATGCACAAGAGAATATTTTCATCAATCGGTCATCCTCTAGGTGTGGAATGTTGTTGTTAGGTGTCTACATTTGTATCTTGCAATGTGAACTCTAATGAGTATAGAATACATTTATTACATGACAAAACCAATTCATTTGTCAAAAATAAATTTATTGGAGAAAAAGTGTTTGTTCTTTAGAGGTGAAGGTGGAATTATAACATGACATTAGAATCTCCCTAGTAGAGCTAGTTTTTGTTTCTTATATTTTTACTTAGTGTATAGAAAGTAGCATGAGCTGGTTCATTTCTTTTTGACAAAAACCATGTTCAATGTCACCATTATACTAAATATTTGCCAAAATTTTCTTCCATAATGATGCTCTAGCATACATATAAATTTTTCATAGGTGGTTGTTGACCTAGATCATCAAAAATATGAGTGAGCATGCACCATATGGAACTTGATTATGATTTAAAACACCTCACATAACCTATTGCTAATGCACTCCAACAACCTTGACCCAATTAAGATCATCTCATCAATTAAAACATATCACATGGAAAACATGCTATTGAAATGTCTAGGCTATAAAGGGTTGATTTCTTTTATTATAATGCAAAGGGAAATTTTATAGTGGATGCATGTAAGTTGAAAGTTGTGACTCCTATTGGTGTAAGAAATAACCTGTTGACCTATCATGTGGTACTATTCCTAAGAGGGCCAATTTTTTATTAGGTTATTTATTTCATACCGTAAGTCTTTGTATGATAATTTTAAGGAGTGGTTGCATTTCCATGGTAGAATAGTGCATTAGAATGATATTAAAGGCTCTTTTTTAGTAGATAATGTGTCCGTGTAGGGTGTTCCAAAATATGGAGTTAGTTTGTTGACTAATTAGAGTCAATGGATTTAGTTGCTAATAGTTGCAACAATGGGCGTGATTGGTGAAACCCAATTGTGATTATAATCAATATCACATTTCCAAGCATGTGAAGCTCATTTATTTGAATAGATAAACCTGGAAACAATATTGATAATAATTTCCATTCTTAAATATTATTTTCATACTAGATATTCTTTATCATAGGAAGACTCATCATGGTATCGATAGATAGATTTAGAGGTGTATGATCTACATGTGATACATGGTAGTTTCTAGATTTTCATTCCCCATTGTCTACAATATTATGATTTCACAATCCAATGTCATTATGAAATGCTCCTAAAGGGATAATATAATGGTAATTTAGTCTAAAATAATGATTCAAATATTGTATAATATATTGTAGGGATGCTAGTGAACCGAGGTGATACTTGTTCACAATAGTTGATAGGATAGTATTTCCATTTGTTGTTCTTAGGAGATGGTATAAATTTCTAGTTTTATATTGCTTCAATACATGAAATTATTTCTAATTCCATAGGTCATGCCATGTATGAATTAATGGAGTTTGAAATTGGAACATTATGGTTATTGTAGATAGAAACATGTAGGAAGTGTTTTGGTTTACATTCAATGAAACAAATGACTTGCTACATATTGAAAGGGTGATTTTAGGATTAAGTGTAAATATTCTTTGGAAATAATATCATGATCAACAATGTTGTCACTAAGGAACTTGTGAAATGAAAATGGTGTTGACTTATCAAGGTCAATGTTGGCTAATATGCAAGTCAACATATCATGATATGCTTTAGACCTATGCTTAGCTTTGGCTACATATTTTACAATGTAATTCAATATTGCATACATAGAAAGAATAGGTTGGCAATCAATATTATATATCTAGATGGATAGGATCAATGGGTTGTGAAGATTTAGGTGATCATCGTTATGAGTAGGTACACATTTAAATGGTTCACCATTTTTAGCAATTGTTAAAGTTAAATTTTATTGTAAGCTAAATTAGGTGGTTTTGTAATAATATTCTACATATGTTTTTGCCGTTTTAAGCATGCTTGCAAGATAACTTTTGTATTTTAACAAACATGATTGAGTAGCTTAGTGTAGTCTATAAAAGGGGTGAAAACATCAATCATTTTCGTATCCATCAATCAAGGTTCATCAAGTATAGAACAATATAAATTTTAATTTCATTGTTGAAGGCTTTGTGGATTCCATGTAGACACATAAATTTATTATATTTATTTATTTTCCGTTTCCTAGTTACCCCATTATAACTTGCTAATGTTAGGTGTATGGGGAAGCAAAAGGAAACCATGAATATGTGCAAAGCCTTTATGTTTCCATACATACCTATAGAAAGTGGGAGAAGTATTAAGGAATAATTATTAATTGGGCTTGTGCATAAATATGGGAAACCAAAAAGGGGACACAACCACTTTTGGGTCCATCAAAGGGAAAGCACGTTGGTGTTATAGTTTTGTAGTGACTGTTCCTAGGTTTATTATTATCAAACCAAAATGTGAGCATCTTATAATGCACTCACATTTTTCCTATGATAAAGATACAAAAATTAAAGACCCAACTCATTTTAGCATGACCCTATTTCTCCCAACACCTCAACATGAGCGAGGAATTGTGCTAGCATGCTTGCAAACTACTTGAGTGTATTCAAGCTAATACAATGCTATCTTAATGTGAACAAGGTTGAGGATTTAATATTTTTAGGCTTTTAGTTGTTTAAGTTAAATGAAAATTTTTAGAGTATTCATCCTACATATATCAGTCCTTCAAATCCTTATTAAGCAACTAAGCTAAGTCCACAAGTATGTAATTTATAACAAAAGAGTGAATATATATTACATGCAATTTTTCTGTCATATATAAATGGTAATCGTAAAATTCATATTTGATTATGAATAGGTGGATGTTTGAATTGTTAGGTCTCCAAAATATTGCTCCATTTCCTAGAACCAAATCTCACTCACAAGGCTAGGGTTGTCGTCGTGCAAGTGAAATTAGCTCATCAGTGTAACAATGGAGGATTCTAAGCTAACTCTATGAGTGAGTTATATCTCCTACACTTTGATCTCAACTTACACTTGCGATGGTATTCCTAGGGGTATAACTTAATAGGCATTAAAATCACCTAAAATGAATAATAACTAAATATGGACAGCCAAACCCAACTTTTTTTTCTTGGTCCCAAAGAGTGTCACTAAACCAAGAATAAATGGATATCTTTAAACCCCTATATAGATTATATAAATATGCAAGAATAACCCAAATGAGATAGATTTATTTGAAACTAATTAAAGATAAATACCTGATTATATTTTAAGGTTATGAATGCATAATGACTACTCCTACTCCTACACTAATGGTTTATTTTTTTGAAGGATGTGAGGTTGGTTAGGTGGACTAGATACTTGCGCCTTATTCATTAGGTTGCATAGTCACAAGTAACAAAAAAGAAAATAGTGAAGGAGACATACAAGATTCAATCTAGACACATATGCCATCAAATTATATGCATTACACAAAGAACATACTTATTAATCCAAACTGAGTTGCATAAATCCATATGTGATAAACAAATGATTATTACAAAGCCTATAATACATTAGAATACTATCACATTATCAAGTATTCATTACATTCATGTTAGCAAATGTGACATGGGGAAATCCTACACAATATAAATGATTTTCCTAGAGAAGTACAAGTAGTGTGGAGACATTCATTTCGCAATGAAAATGCATTTAATCCTTCGTATGTCTCATATTTTCATATAGATATTCATAAATATTTTTATTATTATATTATTATTATTTTAATTATTTTATTTTTGCTAATATATTTTTATTATTATACCATCCCAATCTCCTTCTCCGACACGACCCCCATTGTCCATCGCCGGCATTGTATAAGTGTTGACAAAGGCGAAAGACCAGTCTAGCATCCCATTTTTGACACCTACCTAATTTTTTAGAAAGTTGATACCCATACGGTTGTGGTGTATGTTCATTCCATGACCCCAAATCAAGAAAGGCATCTAGGCAAAGTGACGCTCGTCAAATAAACGTGATGGTTTCAGGTGCAAAGATGTTTTCGATGGATTTTCATATTCATTTTACTTTCCCTTCTTCCTAGATGGTTTCCATATAATTTATGACCTTGTCTCCCCAAGTGTGAGTTAGAGTAGCCTCGATGTCATCTAATTATCAATAATGTTTGAGTGTTTCATGTCCTTCCCAAGAATCCTTCCATTATCTTGCCCGATCTCCAGACCGCACTGCTCCATGTGATGTGATTTGTAATTATGTCTCTACATGAAACTATGAAGTTCTAAATAGTAGGGCCACATGGTGGATCACACATAGTGAGGATCCTAGTAGGGCATGTGGAATCTAGATAGTGAGGATCCCAGTAGGGCATGTGGAATCTAGATATTTATCTTGTAGTATCTTTGCCCATTTTTTTTATCACTTTTTACATACATGCTCCAAACTAGTTCTGCACCAAGAGCTAGATTCATCAATGCTAGGTTCCTCACACCAACACCCCCTCTATTTTTAGGACAATTTTTTTTATTCCATGCTATCAATAGTAGTTTCTTACTATTTGTGCTATCATTCCAAAAAAAAATTCCTTATCACCATTTCCTTTTCTTCCTCTACCTTCTTCGACATTGAAGGCATTACAATGTGTAGTTAGAAACTGTAGGTCTATTACTACATTGAGCATGATTATTCAGCCAAAATCCATCAACCATCTACCTTTCCAAGTTTCAACAACTTTTTCCACAAGTTTTCCTTATTCATTCCTAGGAATCTCCCTGAGAGGCCAAAAGATTTCAAGCCTAGAGCCTTAGCTATGTCTCTTTATTGGTGCAAATTTGTGTTAAAGAAGAAAACCTTTGATTTCTCCCAATTGACTTGCTATCTCGACACCTTGTAAAAACTTTTAGTGGCTCCCTTAACTATTTTTTCCTCCCTCCTTGTGGCTGAGGCAAATAACATCATGTCATCTGCAAATTGTTGATGGGTTATCACTTTTGTGTTTGGTGCAATTTTAATCCCTTCCCACTTGCCTTTATCTCTTGTCATTTATCTCTTATCATTTGAATGAATCTTCCTAAATCTTCTATCATTGTGAAAAAAAGAGACGGTGATAGAGGATCACCTTACCTTATGCCACTTGTTTTTTGGAAAAAGTTATAAGGTGTTCCATTAACTAATATTGAAAACCTAAGGGAGTTGATGCAACATTTAACCCAATCAATCCATTCCTTCTCAAAGCTAAAATACTCTAAAACATTTAGTAGGAACTATCTATCTACCTGATTGCAAGCCTTTTGAATGTCTAATTTAATTACCATATTCCTTATTTTGAGTTTCCTTATGGTATGTATGCCTTCATGGGCCATGATTATTCCTTCCAAAATGGACCAACCTAGTAATGACCTATTTTAGTCCTTAAATCGTAGCATTAAATATTAATTCCTAGGCAATAATAGTTATTAATAGCTTCTCCTTATGAAGGCCGACCTAGTCAAGACAATCAACAATGGAATGAAGGTGGTCGACCTAGAAAAAAATGGATATAAATTAAACAACAATGATTTATATAAAAGGTGGGGTTGACATAATAAATTAAAGATTATTAGGGGTAGCAATTATCAAATAATAGATAGGTAAATAACCATAAAAGTTTGAACTCAAGTTATGAAAAGATGTATCCCTTGCAAGGTAGAAGCCTCAATGAAGAGGCATGACTCCCTCTCATTTGAGTATATATAAATGGAGAGAACAAATCATTTGGGAGAGGAATCAAGCAAATTGGATAAAAGAGAAATAAGCATTGGAAATTGTAAGATCTGGAATAAATATTATTTTTAGCAAGGATATGATTGGAAAGTAATTTTAAATGTAAATATATATATATATATATATATATATATATATATATATATATATATATATATATATATATATATATATATATTGTTGTAGTTTGGTTGTCATTGATGTCAAAAGTTCTATGGAGGGTGTTGCAGTCTGGTTGATTGGTTGTCAGGGTCTCTAAGAAACACTCTTCATTTCTCCACTGATGATGTTTTTCTCCTACAATTTGGAGGATAGCTTTATGTTTTGTCAAGGCATGTGTGATCCAAGTTACATATCATTTGAGTCATTAGAAAGATGTTTTGAGAGTGGCAGATTGAAGATTGTGTTTATTCTATAAAGATTCTCAGTGGTGAACAGTTTGGCTTTGCATATCTCTACTTTTGTAGATATGGTTGTGTGGATCAAAAGTTAAGTTCATTGATATTTGAAGCTGGTATATCTAAAGTTTCATGTCAATAATCCTTCTACAAAGAAATTTGGAAGTGACAATATATCAGTCTATATGGATTGAAGACTAGTTTCAATGCATGTTGGCTTGCGCCAACTCATTGTTGCATGAAGTTGTGAAAGTGATGCATGAGTATGTTCTTGAGTATTATGTGATGCTTGTTGATGCTCCATAATGTGGTTTCTGACTTCTACGATACATGATGTGGTCCAGAATGAATGTTTTGTTGGTTTATGCCTTTGCTAAGGTCTACTAAGGTATATTGGTGGTATGCCACAAGTTCAAGATTATACAGAGCTTAAGGAGTGTTTGAAGGTGTTGTGTGGGTCATTTTGACTCATTTTGGAGAAGCACAAATAATGTTTTATATTTTTGTGTACTGTTAATGGATGCGAAAGTTGACATGCTACAAGTTTCATAGTTTCTTATTTATGGCCAACCTAACTTGTATTTGCAAAGTGTGCAGATGATGTTTATAAAAGATAAAAGGTGTGAAGATAGTTTGGGACCAGGTTAAGCATGTGTTGGAATCCACAAAGCATGTTCCTCTTCCTAGTGTTGCATGTAGTATTTTGGGTCTTGCTCTCTACATATTTTATGTTGATTGTTTTATCGTTGGCAAAATTGGAGATGTAATATTTTTGTTGTTATAGGATGACATGTCATGTAATTAATGTAATATCATGTATAAATTGTAACCCTAGTTTATCTAGGATGTGTGTGACTATGATGAATAGGTGAGCGACTGAAGGAGAAAAAGTAATTGTGGAAAATCTTGTCCAGTTTCATCTTGATCATATCTTTCTTTGTGACAGAAGGAAAGTGAAGAAGTGTGCTTGATTGTTTGTTGAAGGCAGTGAGCCAAAGGCAAAACTTATTAATTGTTGAAATAAGTGAGCTAGTAAGCAACTAAGAAGATATTTGTAGAGGTCGCAAGGAAAAATTACAATCATCAAAAGGATTGAGCTTAATTGTTAGTTTCAAACAATGGAAGAACTATAATTTTATAATCATTCTTGAGTGTGTGCTCAGATCAGGGAGTTGCAGCTTTCTTGGGAGTGACCATAAAACTATAATCAAGGAGTTGTATCTTTCTTGGGTTGTAGCCCTAAAACAAAGTTGCAAATGTTGTTCATATTGTGAGGTTGGATTAGGAAAAATAGCTCCTAGAAACTTTTCTCACTATGATTTTTCCCCTATTGGGTTTTCCATGTATATATGTGTTGTGTTGTGCATTGGATCCATCTTTCATGTTTATGTTTATGTGGTAGAGTTAGAGTATCTATTTGGTCTGGAAAGTATGAAATTTGATAGAATATTGATTCACCCCCCCCTCAATATTTTGGTGTGTTCAACAATTGGTATCAGAGCCAAGTTCCTTAGAAGAATTCTAACATCTTGAGGAAGATTCGGGATGGCACAAGAAGGGTCTCACAAGGCGTTTAGGTTTGATGGAACAAATTTTACTTTCTGGCGATTCAGGATGGAAACCTATCTAACCTCTTTAGGGTTTGGTGTTTGGAAATCAGTCAAGGATGGTTATGTTGTTCCTGCTACTCCAACTAATCTGACAGATATTAGGGCCTATGAGAATAATGGAAAGGCTAGGAATGCTATCTTGAGTGGACTATCAAACTTTGAACTTGTAAAAGTAATGCACTGCAAGTAAGCAAAGGAGGTCTGGGAAAATCTTAGTGGCATCTACGAAGGATACATTAAAGTAAAACAAGCCAAGTTGTAGATCTTTAGAGGCAAGTTTGAGAACCTGAAAATGTTAGAGGATGAAGATATTGCAGTATACTTGCTCTAGGTAGATGAAGTGGTCAATCCAATCAAAGGACTTGGTGAAGGATTGGAAGAATCGGTGGTGGTTAGAAAGGTACTAAGATATCTTCCTAAAGATTATAGTCATAAAGTATCTTCTATTGAGGAAGCCAAAGATATAGATAAATTTTCAATAGATCAATTATATGGTTCCCTCACTGCTTTTGAAATGAGAGAATTTGATAAAAAAGGAAGAAAATTTCAAAGCTAGTAAGAAGGAGAAGTATGAAGCATTTGATCAAAGTAGTGACATTGATGAAGAAGAAGCAAACTTGTAAGGAATTTGAAGAGGGGTACCAAAAATTATAAAGGTAAGCTACCCTTCAAATGTTTTAAGTGTCAAGACGTTTAAAAGGAGTCTCTACTCCAAGGAAGATTCTTGCTCTTCAAAGGATGAGGAATCTAATGGTTTAGATAATGAGGATGAAATCATGTTCTTGGCTGCTAAGAAGACTAAAGATAAAACTGAAGATTCAAGTGTTGTGTGTATTGCTTTTCAGGAAAAAGATGAGGGAAACACTTGGGTGATTGACAATGGTTGTTCCAACCACTTGATAAGGAATAGGAGCAAGTTTATCATGCTTGTGAAGTGGAATGGAGGCATAGTCAATCTTGGAGATGATACTTTAGTATAGATATGTGGAAAAGGTACAATAAGTATTGATAGATTCAAGCACAAGACAAAATATGTTCTTTATGTTAAAGGTTGTAGGCACAATCTTCTTGGTGTACGTCAAATGTGTAGCGGAGGATACATTATCATATTCAATAAAAGAGGATGTGAAATTATAAAAGAAAAGTCTGGAAAATTGGTTGAAGAAGGATCTAGGACAAATGGTGGCATATACAGTCTAAAGGATTTCAATGGGAGATTTCTTCTTGGACAAGTAAATGATTGTTGTCTTTGGAATAGGAGAATGAGACACATCAATTTTGAAAATATTTTGAAGATCAACTCATCACATGCGATAAGAGATATGCCTAAGATAATCAAGCCTATAAGTACTTTGTGCAAGGAATGTCAGTTTGGAAAATAGGCAAGGATAAATTTTAAGTCTAAAGAGTACTCTTCCTCTAGACCATTTTAGTTGATTCATACTGATTTGTGTGAACCTACTAGAGCAAAGAGCCTTCTAGGAGAAAGGAATTTCATGCTTTTTATTGATGATTTCTCTAGGATGACATGGGTTACATTATTGAAAGATAAATCCGAAGCCTTTAGTAGATTCAAGATTTTTAAATCAAGGGTTGAGAATGAAATGAATGCTAAAATCAAGTGTTTGAGGTCTGATAGAGGAGGTGAGTTCAAATCAAATGAGTTTAATGATTTTTTGTGAAGAGTGTGGAATAAAGAGGCATCTATCTTTTGCTAGAACTCCTCAACAAAATGGGGTTGTGGAAAGAAAGAATAGGATTGTTCAAGAGATGGAAAGGACTATGTTGAAGGAAGTAAATCTGTCATTGGAAAGAGGCAATTCATACTACAGTCTACATTCTCAATAGGGGGCTATTAAGGGTGAACAACACTAAGACCCCTTATGAGTTATGGCATGGAAGACTTGCAATTGCTAGGTATTTTAGAGTCTTTGGAAGCAAACGTTACATCAGAAGAGATGAAGATTTTTTAGGAAAGTTTGATTCAAGAGCCGATGAAGGCATTTTTCTTGGATATTCAACTCAAAGTAAAGCATACATGTGCTAAAACAAAAGACTAGGAAAAATATTTGAAAGTACAAATGTTAAAGTTGATGAATATTTACATCAGAATATGTATGAAATTAAGGATTGTGGATCTGATGCACCTCCCTACTTAGAAGAAGAAGAAGAATTTGAAGAAAAAGAAGAAATAGTAGAAAAGAACAGTAAGACTCCTGCCAAGTATGTTCAAAAGAATCATTCAAAAGATTAGATAATTGGAGATAAGAATGGAGTACAAAACATCAGAAGGCTTGCAAGGACAAATGGATATGTAAAATTTTGTTTATTATCAAAGATAGAACCAAAAAATTTTGTTGATGCTATCAAGGATGAAGGATGGATACAAGCAATGGAAGATGAATTGAATCAGATTGAGAAGAATTTGACTTGGGAACTAGTTCCAAGGCTTGCAAACAATAATGTGATAGGAACAAAGTGGGTATTTAGGAATAAGTTGAATGAATATGGAGAATTTGTAAGAAACAAAGAAATACTAGTATGTAAAGGTTATCCACAGGTAGAAGGAATTGATTTTGAGGATACATTTGCTCTAGTAGCAAGAATGGAAGCAATTAGAATTTTTCTTTCCTTTTTGGCTCACAAGGACTTTAAAGTATACCAAATGGATGTCAAACCAACTTTCTTGAATGGATATTTGAAAGAAGTTTACATCAAGAAGCCTGATGGATTCTAGTTATTGAAATACACAAACATGGTGTGCAAACTCAAAAATGATTTTTATGGTCTCAAACAAGCTCCTAGGGCTTGGTATGCAAGGTTGGACAAGTACTTACTTCAACAAGGTTTCAAGAAAGGTACCACAAATAGTAATCTTTACTTCAAGATTGAGGATGAAAGAATTTTGATAGTTGTAGTATATGTTGATGATATAATCTTTGGTGGAAATGATGAAATATGCAAGAAGTTTGCTGAAGAAATGTAGAAGGAATTTGAAATGTCTATGATAGGTGAGTTATCCTTCTTTCTTGGTCTTCAAATCGCTTAGCTAGATGATGTTATCTTTATTTCTCAAGCAAAGTATGTCAAAGAGATACTGAAGAAGTTTGGTATGGAAGATTTTAAACCTATGAGTACTCCTATGGTAATTGGTTGGCATTTGAGCAAAGATGATGAGTCTCCCCTAGTTGATTAGATTCTATATAGATCTATGGTTGGAAGCCTATTGTACTTAATTGCTTCAAGTCTTGATATCATGCATGTGGTATGTTTGGTTGCATGATTTCAAGCTAATCCTAAAAAAAATCATGTGCAGACAATCAAGAGAATCTTCAAATATTTGAAGAGCACTCCAAATTATGGATTATGGTATCCAAAAGGTAATGAATTTGATTTGAGTGCAGACACTGATGTTGATTGGGTTGGTTGTGTTGATGATAGAATGAGTACCAGTGGTGGTGCTTTCTCTTTAGGAAATAGGTTGGTTTCATGGCATATTAAGAAGCAAGATTCAGTATGTTTATCAATAGTAGAAGTAGTTCATATTGCTGCAACATCTTGTCGTACTCTTGAAATTATTATGGATGAAGCAAATATTGGAGGATATCAAGATAAAGTATGATGAGGTCATTCTTATTCTATGTGATAATACAAGTGATTGAAATATTTCCAAGAATTCAATGATGCATTTAGAACCAAGAACATATCAATCCAGTATCACTTTCTAAGAGAGAAGGGTGTAGATAAAGAAGTGAAGTTGGAGTGTGTATCCATAGAGGATTAGGTTGCAAACATATTCACAAAGGAACTTGCAAAGGATACATTTGAATATCTCTGACATAAGTTAGAGGTAATTGCACCTCCTTGCTAGATTCATAGTTGGCACATCTGTCCATGGGGAATAATTCAAGTCATATCTTTATTCTTGGACTTATAGGGGCTACCTCTCAGGGGGAGCAGGTAGTGGTTTTTGCTAATAAAAGGAGATATTGTGTACCAAAGGGGGAGATAAAGTCCTTTTCGTCCTTTGTCCTTGATTTCAAAGGGGGAGAGAATGTACACACCAGATTGGTTTTTCCATCAATGCAAAAGGGGGAGATTGTTGCAATTTGGTTGCCATTGATGTCAAAAGATCTATGGAGGGTGTTGCAGTCTAGTTGATTGTTTGCCAAAGTCTCTGAGAAATGCTTTTGCATTTCTCCATGGATGATGTTTTTCTCTTGTAGTTTGGAGGATAGCTTTATTTTTTATCAAGGCATGTGTGATCCAAGTTACAAATCATTTGAGTCACTCCTTGAGAGTGGTAGATTGAAGACTGTGTTGATTCTATAAAGATGTTCTCAGTGGTGAAAAATTTAGCTCTACATATCTCCACTTTTGCAGATATGGTTGTGTGGATCAAAATTTAAGTTCATTGAGATGTGAAGTTGTTATATCCAAAGTTTCATGTCAATAATCCTTCCACAGAGAAAGTTGGAAGTGACAATATATTGGTTTGTGTTGACTAAAGAATGGTTTCAATGTTTGTTGGCTTGTGCCAACTTGTTGTTGCATGAATTTGTGAAAGGGATGCATGAGTATCTTCCTAAGTATCATGTGATGCTTATTGATGCCCCACAATTTGGTTTATGACTTCTCTGGTATAGGTTGTGATCTAAAATGAATGTTTTATTGGTTCATGCCTTTGGTGAGGCTGACTAAGGTATGTTGGTGGTGTGTGCCACAAGTTCAAGATTGTGAAGAGCTTAAGGAGTGTTTAAAGGTGTTGTATTGGTCATACTGAATCATTTGGGAGAAGCACATATAATGTTTTATCTTTTTGTGTACCGCTAATGGATGTGAAGGCCAACACACTACAAGTTTCATAGTTTCTTATTTATGGCCAACCTAACTTATATTTGCAAAGCGTGTAGATGATGTTTATAGAAGATCAAAGGTGTGAAGATAGTTTGGGACCAAGTTAAGCATGTGTTAGAATTTGCAAGGTGTGTTCCTCTTCCTGTGTTGTGTGTAGTCTTTTGGGTCTTTTCCTCTACACTTTTCATGTTGATTGTTTTATCCTTGGTCAACTTGGAGATGTAATATTTTTGTTGTTATAGGCCAACATGAGATGTAATCAATGTAATATCATATATAGATTGTAAACCTAGTTTATCTAGGATGTGTGTGATTATGGTGAATATGTAAGTGATTGAAGGAAAAAAGTAGTTGTGGTAGATCCTATCTGGTTTCATTTTGATCATATCTTTGTGAAAAAAGGAAAATGAAGAAGTGTACTTGATTGTTTGTTGAATGTAGTGACCTGAAGGAAAAACTTCTTAATTTATGAAAGCAATGAGCTAGTAGGCAATTGAGAAGACATTTGTAGAGGTTGCAAATCATAATTGCAATCATCAAAAGGATTGGGCTTAATTATCAGTTTCAAAAATTGGAAGGAATGCCATTTTGCAATCATTCCTGAGTGTGTTCTCAGATTAGGGAGTTGTAGCTTCCTTGGGAGTGACCCTAAAACTATAATCAGGGAGTTGTAGCTTCCTTAGGTTGTAGCCCTAAAATAAAGTTGTTCATCTTTTGAGGCTGGATTAGGACAATTGATAGCTCCTAGCAACTTTTTGCATTATGGTTTTTCTCCTATGGGGTTTTCCATGTTTATCTGGTGTTGTGTTGTGTGTTGAATTCATCTTTCATGTTCATATTTTTGTAGTAGAGTTAGAGTATTTGTTTGGTCTGAAAAGTGTAAAATTTGATATAGAGTATTGATTCACCCCCTTCCTCTAAGTATTTCGATGTGTTCAACATATATATGAATATAGAGTTATATATATGCATTATAATGGCATAATGAATTAATATTTGAATTGCAATTAGTATAATAAGATTCCATCAACAATCGGCCCGAACGGGTAGCTCAATTGGATTGAGTTTGGGTTTGCTCCCCGAGGTCTTGGGTTCAACTCCACTCTTGGGTTTACAAGGTGTTATGCAATTGCAGGCTCCGTAGTAACACCCTTGGGGACTAGTCTCACCTCCCCACTCACCTCTAGGTGTCACTGGGTGGGGGGTCGCAGGGATACCCTATGTATCAAAAAAAAGATTCCATCAACAATCATATTTGGAATCAATGTGAAATATTTGATAAGAAGATGCAGTAGTAGGTCATTCCCTCATCAAGTACACCAACCCCAAGATGAATGGATTGGAGGTCGTACTATACTTGTGGTCCAAGGGGCTAAATGAATTGGAGGCTCATTCTGTGCCCTTGGGATTGGTTGAAGAGGACAATCTCTCGATATCCTATCGATCTTTTCCATCAGATTCTTAATGTGGTTGGCTATTAGAAACAAGCTATAAAATAGATACAAATGAATTTAGGATATTTTGATTTCAATATAGATTATTTCTATATGGTCATAGATCCTTGATATTTTCTTTAAATTGTATTGCATTTATGTGATTTTATATAATTCCATGGGAAAATAAATTA
>VDFB02121829.1:0-15063 GCA_007258455.2 Sequoia sempervirens
AGTTTGTGAGACTCATAAGCAATCACACGCCCATCTTGCATCAAAACTGCTCCCAAACCCTCTAAGGATGCATCTATGCATAGTACAAAATCCTTAGTAGGATTAGGAACAATCAGTATAGGCGCCTTAGTCAACTTTTCTTTAAGTGTTTGAAAAGCCAACTGACATTGCTCTGTCCAAACAAACTTCTTCCCTTTCCTTTGAAGAGAAGTAATAGAATGACCGATTCTAGAAAATCCCTCTACAAATTGCCTATAGTAACCGACTAGACCCATAAAACTACAAACTTCACCTACATTAGTAGGTGCGGGCCAATCTACAATAGCTTGGATCTTTGAAGGATCCACAACAATACCTTTACCAGATATCACATGTCCAAGATATTTGATCTTAGTTTGAAAGAAATCACACTTCTTTAGGTTCGCATACAATTGATTTTCCCTTAGACATTGCAATACCTGTCTCAAGTGTTCTTCATGTTCCTTCATGTTTCTCGAATAGACTAAAATATCATCAAGAAATACTAGGACAAAGCGATCAAGGTATGTATGAAAAACACCATTCATTAGACTCATGAATACTGATGGTGCATTCGTTAACCCAAACGGTACTACTGTGAATTCATAGTGCCCATAACGAGTTCAAAAAGCAGTTTTATGAATGTCTGCTTCAGCTATACGCAATTGATGATAACCAAATTTCAAATCGATTTTAGAGAACACATTAGCTCCCTTAATTTGATAAAAAAGATCATCGATTCTTGGCAAAGGATAACGATTCTTAATCGTAACCTTGTTCAATTGACGATAGTCAATGCATAGCCTAAGAGATCTATCCTTCTTCTTTACGAAGATAATAGGTGCTCCCCAAGGGGAAACACTAGGATGAATGAAACCCTTTTCTAAAAGTTCTTCTAACTGAATACAAAGTTCCTCTAACTCCTGAGTTGTCATTCTATAAGGAGCTCTAGAAATAGGCTCAGCTCTAGGAACTAGGTCAACTCTAAAGTCAATATCTCTCTTCGGTGGCATTCTAGGAATGTCATCAAGAAACACGTCCGCAAATTCCCTAAGAATAGGATGATCATCAAGAGATACCTCTCGACTCTCACCTTCTTCTAAATCAGTAACTGTTGTTGCAAACAGTTGACATCCCTGACGAAGACATCTCTTTAATTGCATAGCAGATATCATCCGTAAAGAGATAGGTCTTTGAATACCTACGATTACCACTTTCACACCTAAATCATTAATGCAACTAACTATCTTAAGTCAACAGTCAATTACAGCATGATAAGATGCTAACCAATCCATACCTAAAACTATATCATACGATCCTAAGGGTGTAACATATAAATCTACTAAGGTAGTTAACGTACCAATTTTAAGTTCACAATTATGTACTAAGTTTTCTACTGCTACTTTCACCCCTGAGGTGAATTCAACTTGCCACTTACCACCTTGCTTTACTACCACAAGACCACAATGGTCAACAATGGTAGGTGAAATAAAGGAGTCAGTGGCTCTAGAATCAAAAAGAATGGAAACACTAACACCATGTAACTTACCTAAAGTCTCGACCACTGTGTTTTGGTGATCGGCTTGGCGGCCGTTAACCGCAGCATATACTATATGTGATCGTCCTGCATCACCCACTGTAGGCTCTGAAACTATAGGTCGAGGCCCAAAACCAGTAGAACCTCTCATCGGACACTGCCTAGCTATGTGTCCCTACTGCCCACATGAGTAACAACCTGTGCCTGTGCCTCTACCGAATTGTCTGCCACCCGAAGGTGCATTGGATTGCTGGAAACTACCCCTACTGATAGTAGACTGAGCACTCTACGCAGGCTGATCTTGCCTATTGTGCTTGTTGCGCCACCAGTTACGACCCTTTCCTGTTTGAGGACTATTACCTTGTTGTGGTTGTGGGTTGTTATTGTTCTTTTGAGGTGTTCGTTGTTGTTGTTGCTGCCCACCCTTTGTGGGTGTCTGTTGGTTCCTAGAGGAACCACCTGTCTGTGCCTGTCCACCCCATGGACTAAAACCTGCTGTAGGAGCACTGCCAATCTGCACTCCTGTGTGCCCACCTAATGCCATAACAAGGTTCTCCTCCACTATGCAAGCCTTCTCCACCGCAACTTCCATAGTCTTTGGCTCAAAGACTGAGATACCACCACTGATGCGGGTGTTTAAACCCCTAATAAAGTGTTGTACTAGCATAGGCTCATCATCGCCAATACCAGCATACTACTTGAGTTCATAGAACCTACGTTCATATTGCTCTATAGATAGAGCCAACTGACGTAGATCATGGAACTCATCAGCCCGTCGCTGCCTCCAGTGTTCCGATAGGAACCACGCTCTAAACCTCTCGAGAAACATCTCCCAAGACACAAAACCAATATCTAAGTGGAGCTTCTGCTCCTCCAAGCACCACCAAGTAGAGGCAAATCCTCTCAAATGCATAATAGTGCATCGTGCACGGGTATTACTACCGTAAGGGTGCATGGCGAAGCATCTACCCAAATCTAGTAGCCAGGTCTCAGCCTCTAAGCCACCTCCTGTACCATCAAAGGTAGGAGGGCGTGCCCTCAGTAAATCCCTCATGTGACCTACAGTGATAGCATCCTAATGTGCTGTGTCATCTACTCTCCTATGAGATCTATCTCTCTCTGAAAACCTCTTGCTCATCTTCCTGTCTAGGTCTAAGATGAGCTAGGACCTCCTCTAATAATGGACGTATCTGAGAACCCTCTACTGCTGACTGTTCAGGATTCTGTCCCTCATTTCTCTGACCCAACTGTTCTGCCTGATCACTGTGATGAGGGCTCAAAGGGGGAGTAACCTAAGGGATTGGCCCTCGGCCTCCACCTTGACCTCTACCACAACCTCTTCCTCCTCGCTTAGGCATGTTCCTACACATAGCAATAACGAGTCTTAGACACTATTCAACCAAGGCTAATAGTTTGCGACACTACGTACTAGGTCAACCTAATGGGCTCGCTATTACCCAGAGCGTCCAGTGTTTGCAACCTTGGCTCTGATACCAATCTGTAATGCCCCGTCATAATAACCTAAAGAATGTTGCAATTGTATATAAAAGTGTAATAATTTTTTTTTAAAAGTAATAATGTTAAGTTAATTAGTTGCATACATTCATTAAGTTACGCGACGTTACACTACTTTGAGTTTCCATAGATGACTTTAGTATTTCGCATTGCATATATATATATAAACCATTGTACAGGCACACCGTGCGGAGAAAATCACAGATATCACAGGGCACTTGTGAGCGAGTGATGCGATTCCGTTCTCCACACCAATACATGTCACATTAGACTAACGAAATAATAAATAACTGTTAGTCCACCAAACATATACATAACAAAAATCATCTGAAAGTAAACATCTATGCTACCTCAAAGCATATCAGAAAATAGTAATCCATACAATGTATCATCATGTCACAGAATAAATCCACTGTCGCTCAAAAC
Source organism: Sequoia sempervirens (assembly GCA_007258455.2). Taxonomy (NCBI): domain Eukaryota; kingdom Viridiplantae; phylum Streptophyta; class Pinopsida; order Cupressales; family Cupressaceae; genus Sequoia; species Sequoia sempervirens. The sequence goes on from VDFB02121829.1 coordinate 3,497, forward strand.
CAGCGATCGAAATATCCAAACAAAATATCATAGTCTAACTGTGTGAAAACATAACAGCAGAAAGCATAAGCATAAATGGAGGGGTACTACATCTACACTAAATCTACCAAAGGCGCATCTACCTTCAAGTCTTAATCACCATCCACATGCAAAGAGGAGGCTACACTCCTCACAATAGGCTCATACCATGAAGCAAGGAGTTCTTTTTTGAGTTGTAGGTTGCTTCCAAAATCGCGAGTCTCTAGCAGCAAAGATTTGAGGGAGGCATGAGGATCACTTGACCTCTCCATAGGTAGCTTGCAATGCTAATCATGCCCTCCATTTTCTTGGTTTAGAACCAACACATATTCCACACGTAGCTAGCATACATGTTTGGTGAGCTGCATTAAAGCACCTCTATTCACATATTATGTTTGGTGATCTGCAAAGTTTTTCTGGCTGTGTTTACAATTGAATCAACCTCTTTGAGGAATTACTTTATGTAGTTTTCTTGGCAACTTGAATTTGAAATAGTGGCAAGCACTACACAAAATTTGTTGGGGTGAGCAAGACATTTAGAAAACTTCTACAATTATTCTCACTTGTTACGGCCTCTCTCCCTTCGCAGTAGCCTCCATCAAGTTTATGCACCCTTCATCATCCCATTCGACCCATCATAACATGTGGAAGATTTGAGTTTCGGTTACCAGCCTTCCTGCCTTTTTCAGCTTATCAAACTCGTGTGGGCTACATGCACCATTAATCGGGTTAACCTCCACACGTGGCCCTCTTGAATCTTCAAGCAAGTTTTTTTCAAATGCCAAAGTAAGGCAATCTTGGAGGTGTAAGACTTTATCTACTTGCTCCAAAAGCTCTTGAATTGGACTCCCATCCGCATCTCTCTATGCCACACAGTCAGTGTATGAAGGCTTCTTAAGACAGGCTATCCTCCATTTGTGGTCTTCCAAGTACACGTAGCTCTTAATTTTAGTTGTTACCTTTTCTTTACATTGTTTACATTTATTGTTAAAACATAACCTTATATACTTCACTAACCAATGGTGTTAGTTTATATTAAACCATAAAATACTCAAAGGTTATGTGTAAACATTAAAAGGTAAGACTTTAAGCAAGGTCGTTTTCTTTTCGCCAACCAAGTGCATGTAAGGGAGGAGTCATTCAAATAGGAGATCGGATTTTCAAGTGTAAATAGTCATGGAAAGCTAATTTTGATGTTGATGTTTTCACGTTGAAACATTTTGAAAATTCTATTGTTTAATTGCAAATTTTAACCTATGAATTCAACTTTGTAAGCAAATTTCGACGAAGCATAACTTTCACCTCGTTTGTTGAAATTTACAAACTTTTTTTTATTTCTATTAGAATTTTGCAAGGAATCTGATTTTGCATGTAAAAATAAGCTCTAGGTTGCCATTTTTCATAAATTTATAAAAATATTTGTGAGTTGTAAATAGAATATTTTAGCATTCAATCTTCACAACTTATAAAATTTTCTTGCACATTGTTTTGGGGGCTATAATCAACACTAATCTTTTTTGAGGGGCTCTCTAAATCAAGGGGAAATCTTAGTATTTTTGATATTTAGTTTTTTGGTTCATATGATCATGTCTCTCACACTAAATCCCTTCCATGTGAGTATTCTTCATAATCCTCCTAAAAAGTGTAAAAAAATGTGGATATTATAGAAAAAAAGGCATAAAAAAAAATGAATGTTGGTTTCGTCAAATTGACAAACTCGAACAAATTATTCTTAGTCATGGTATTGCCTTACTTGATCCTCTAGTTCCAACACATGCATAAACATCATTTAGTCTCACTCAAGCATCTTGTGAGACATCATCATTTGGGGATGAACAATGTAGTCTAATGAATTGCATAGATATCTCATCTCCCACATCACTTGTTGCTACATCTGAATTTGGTGTTGACTCATTCACAAGTTCTAGTGATTATTTGCATTAGGAATTTACTTTTGTCATTCCAGATCCACCACATAGGGATGCATATCTACCAGACATCACATGTTTGTTTGTAGAATCCTAGATTGCAAATTTGGATGACACCATTGATGCCACCTGTCTTCTATTTGATGATAGCTTTAATGAAGTTGCATCATCCTTTCCATATTTCCAAACATTTCTCTTGCCTCGCTTACATTGGCTTCTATCATGACATATTATGTAGACATTCATGAGTTATCATCATTTGCAATAGTATTAGATTCAAATCTGTCCAAACATAACCATACATCCATGGTCCTTGTTCCAGAATCTTCTATGGTACTTGATCCATCATATCAACATCCATCATACATCAACATTATCTTGGAGATCTTTGAGAATCATTTGAAGGAATCAGTGGCCCATCATTTAAAACTTTGAATCATGTGCATCATTTAGACATTCACCTTACTTCTTGTATATTCCTTTCTAGAATGTGAAGTCATTTTGCACACATTTATATGATGTTGTTTCTTCCCAAGGGGAGAAATGTTATTCAAAGTTCGTGGATCATCTTCAACATCTAGTGTCGAACATCTACGAGTACCACATGCATCATTTTGAGGGGAGGTTTCATGGTTTCTCTTCTACTATTAGTTTTGGGAGGAAGCATTTCCTCACACGAAGTTCATCACTTTACATTCTTTAGAGGGGTCACATGACCTTCTATACTTTCTCTCCTATGGGGAGAACATTAATTGTACTTTGTGTTAGAAGTATTCCTTGGGGAGTCATTAGGAGTCCTCCATCTATCACTTATCTTTTGCAATTGTACATTTCATTTCATTACATCATTTCTCTTTTGGAGAGGGGTTTTTATTTCCCATTGGGTCTTTATCCTTTACTCCACTTTATGAGATATTTGTACATGAGTACTTAACATTTTCTAGTAGCTAGGACTCATCATTAGTGCTTACATTACTCCCTAAGTTGCACTTAAGGGGGGTGTTAGTGTAAATAGTGTCTTTATCTACCTAGTTAGCTAATCACCTATCTAGGATTGACCTATTCACATATGGCTTAAGTTTAGTTTGTCTATGGCCTTGTATCATGGACCTTCTTGCATGTCCAACTTACAATTATATTCCCAAATTTTCTTGCAACCATACATTTAATCCTTTGAGCCCCCATATCATTAGCTATGTAAGGGGTTACCTTGTACATAGATTTTTTATGTGTTATCATGTATACACCTTGGTGTCTTTGTGTGCATTTAGTGATACTTGTTTATCATGATGAAGTGTGAGGTTAGTCCCATTTTTTGTTGATAGTTGGATTTCCATTGTGCTAGAATTGACACATATCCCTAGATAGATCCTAATAGGGCTTAATTAGGTATAATGCAATTTTTTTCTTGAGCCCCTTCCCTTTTGTGTGTCTAACCTTATTATTAACTCATTATTAATAACTAGTTTGAGACATCCTAAGTGGGATTTTTTGGGTCAAAAGTTGCTAAAAATCAAATAAATCACAAGTATTTGACATTTTCAATCATTTTCCTTACGTTTGGTAGGTTGTCAAAGTTATCAAGTTTTCCTTACTACACATACCCTTTTCCATTTGATCCTTATTGAAACTTTAGACTTTCATATCTCATCATGTCACTCCACCTTCACTCCATTTGTCTTATATATCCATCAACCTATCAAACTTCTCCATCCCCAAAACCCCAAATAATGGTATGGGTTCTTCTCAACTGTCGACAATTTAAAACCCATGCTTATTTTTTCTAGCTTCCTACCAATTCACTGAAACACCCTAGAAAGGCCAAGTGTGAAACAAAAAAGGTCTTGAAATGCCATAAAAGCATTGGTAGTTGACATGGTTTATTTCACAACCTAAAGATTTTTTCCACTTAGTTTTGGCATGATCTCAAGGTATTTTTTGATGAAGAAAGATGATAAGTGATTAGGGTCCCATATAATTATTTTTTGACCTTATACCTACTTGCAATCATTAAAATAACTAATTTATAAGAAAGCTAAAGTAGCGTACAACTTCCTACATTAATATTGAGAGGAGGGATATACCAAAAAAATCATATTCTTAAACACTTACCAAAACTAAACAAAACTAAACATAAATACCATTCATACCACAACAAAGTGATTTATGTGGGGAAACCTTTTCGGGAGAAAAACCCCACACTCCAAAAGCCACCCAATATATTATTAAAAAATCAACAAGATTACAATTTACTTGCAAAGCAAGCTTCTCACTGGAGTATCACCAAAGGCAACTCAACAACTATCATACTCTTGAATACATAATACAATAGTGTAATACACAGTCATAATGCAATGCCCTCATAAAATAGGGCTACCTTTTAGAGTAAGCAAAGCCAACATAATTTCTACCGTTAGATTTGTGACCTAATGATGAATGGTCTGTACTCAAATATATTAACTTGTTATAATTACAAGGTTGAGACATCACTTTTCCTAACATAATTTTCTACTCTAACTCATAGTAGAGGTAAAATGAATACCATATCCATGGTGAATTAAATACAGGTGGTTGAATCATTATAGGTATTGAATTTGCATGTCAATAATAGTGATAAAGAGAAGATGGCATAAAAATCCTAAAATTGATCTAATGGAGCTCTATAGTTACTAGATTGAATCAAATTATGCTTGAAAACTATTATTTAATCATACATAAATATAATTAAGTAAACAACAAGGCCAACCTATATTGTATTTAATTTAGTCATTTATCATGACCCATTTTCTTCATGTCATCCCTTGGTGATGTGTCTATGGTAAATTTCTTGACCCATCTATGATATAACTGTTGAAAGTTTTTGTTGTCATTGATGTCAACAAATGTATGTTATTGCATTGATGTCAACCTATGGAGATCCTTTGATTGGTTGCATTATGTTGTCATTAGTAGTATCATTGATATCAACCTCTAGTGTTGCTTTGATGAGCATATGTTTGAGGATGTTCAACCTCTTGTGTGGTTGAGATACTAAGAATGTGTTGTAGATATTGAGATGGTGTTTGTGGTGCTTGGTTTCTAAGTGATTTTGAGAAAATTTGAATAAAAGAGGAGATAGTGTGCCAAAGTGGTGTTTAGTGTTTTGCTTCACATTTCTTCATGGTTGAAGATCTACTTGTGTGATTTGGATATGTTGATCAAAGGTGTTCAGAGGTGTTATATATCCAAAGTTTTAGGTTCTATATTGTTGGGTAGAAGAAGTTGTGTTCACTAGTGTGTGAACTGTGAAGAAGTGTTGTCTAGAAGAAATGGTTTTGCTTCACATTTCTTTGCATTGTGGTTTGTGGTTTTGTAGAAATGGAAATGTGCTTATATTTCTCATATATATCTTTAGTATGAGTTGTTTGAGTTTTGGTGCTCTGCAAGGTTGGATTCATAAGTTACAGTGTGTAGAATGTTAACTAGGTGTACAAAATGAGTATGTTCTTCAAGTGTATGTTGTTGCGAAGGATTTGTTGGATTTTAGGGAGTTGATGGAATATTCTAGATTGTGTTTAAGTGTTGTGTGTGGTCTGTGAGTCATCTTTGGATTTGGTGAAGTGTGTACTTAAATGTTTAATGGTGTTAATATAGGTTTGATCGACCTTGGGTGTTTACACTAATTGTAGATATTTTTTTAGTGTTTGTGGAATCATGGCATGGTGTGTATATGCGGATTTAGGTTTGAGTTAAGGTGTGTTGTGGCCTAAATTCATTCCTTTCCATCACAAGAATTTTTTGGTGCCAACCTAATTTCATTTTTTTTGCGTTTGAGGTGCATAGTTGACCTTTTAGATTGTTTTCAAGGTTGAAGATAGTACATATATGTGTGATAAATTGATGGAGGAAGAGTGAGTAAGGTGGGTGATGTGAATTGTGATTTAAAGTGTGAAAGTGCAAAGTGCAGTATATGAGCTTTAATGACTAAGACTACTGGAAGTAGTGAGTAGAAGGTGTCTACATTCTTTAGAGAGAGTATGAATATTTTGGTGAAGCAATGGTGAAACTTTTCTATTGGTTTGAGATGGATTTCTCATTGTAACAATCTTTTATCTTCTTCTTTCTAATCTGGTGGTGAGCCATTGGCAGCGAGCCATTGGTAGTGAGCCCTAATTTATTTTGGGTGGTGAGCCCTCTGACAGCGAGCCTATTATATTCGGTCTTGCAATTACTTTATTTTGTGAGCTAATCCTCATCGTGATTTTCCCTTCTTGGGTTTTCCATGTAAATCCAGTGTTCTCATGTGTATGGATGTGTTTGCATTACTATTGCTCATAAGGGTTTAAGGATTAATACATATATGAATGTTAATGAGGGTTTTGATGTTTTGATACATACAATTGATTCACGCCCCTTTAGTTGTCTTTTGCATTCAATAATTATTATCAAAGAAAGGTTCCTTAGAAGAAATATTAACCACTTGAGGTAGATCTGGGATGGTGCACAAGGAGGATCCTCTATTTGATGGATCTGATTATGCATTTTGGAAGACTAGGATGGAAGGTTTCCTTATTTCTCTAGGGTTTGGAGTTTGGAAGTTTGTTGAAACTGGAAATACAATGCCTGTAAATTGTTTGAATACTGATGATGAGATCAAGGCATATGAGAACAATGGAAAAGAAAGGCATGCTCTATTGAGTGGCCTTTATAATTCAGAACTTGTAAAATTTATGAGCTATAAATCTACTAGTGAGATCTGGAAGAAGCTGGAAAGTGTCTATGAAGGAGATGATAAGGTCAAGCAAAAAAAGATGCACAATTTGAAGACTAAGTTTGAAACCCTAAGGATGATGGAAGATGAAGATATTAAAGGATACATGCATAGAGTTGATGAAGTTGTCAATTCCATCAGAGGCCTTAGGTGGAAAACTTGAAGAAGATGAGGTGGTAAAAAAGGTATTAAGAAATTTTCCTAAATATTATAGTCATAAGGTTTATGCTATTGAAGAAGCTCAAAATTTAGATCATTATTCTAGGGATCATTTTTTGGTGCTTTAACTACTTTTGAATTGTGAGAGTTTGGTCCAAATGATTCAAGAAAAGAGACTGCTTTTAAAGTTGGTAAAGCATAGAAGAATGAGGAATCCGATTTGGATGAGTTTGATGAGTTAGAAGAAAAATTTGTGAGGAGATTGAAAAAGGGCACTAGAAAGAGATAAGTTACCTTTCAAATGTTTCAATTGTGGAAAAATAGGTCATTATGCTTCAAGATGTCTAGTCAAAGCTTTAAATGATAGATTTAAGGAGAATAAAGGTAAATCAATTAAGAGAAGTTATTAATATGTTAAAGAAGATGCTAGTATATCTGATGATGAATCTGATTATCTGAATATGAAAATGATGAGTGCTTGTTCATGGCTCTAAATTTTGGAACTAATTATGCTAACTTTGAGAGATGTATGAATGAAGTTACTCCAAAAGTAGGTCATAATGGAACTATGGTGATACTTTTCATGCTAGAGAGGATAAAAACTACTGGATTGTTGACAACAAATGCTTAAATCACATGAAGGGTGATAAGAGTAAGCTTGTTAAAATTGAGAAGTTTGAAGGTGTCTTGTTAATTTTGGTGATGATACATCTACTAAGATATGTGGAAAAGGTTCAATCAATTTTGATGGCAAGCATAATACAAATGATGTTCTTTATGTTAAGGGTCTTGTTGTCACATAAAACCACACCCTACTGAACAAGAATTTAATGTTCTATTGACACAATGAAAATGATCTTGAGGTTGTGGGACCTTGCATAAATGAGATTGAATCTTCAGAGAAGGCCGACTTCCTCTTTTAAACTAAGTGCAATCATGTTCCAGGTCTAACCCAACAAAATGAAAACCCTATCACTACCCTAATCTAACAAATCACAAGGGAAAAGAGGTAGAAGGAGAACATGAAATGAAAGGAAGGTGATACAGCCAGATTAGAAATATGTTTCTTCCTGCTTCTAAACAACATAAAACATTAACAAAATAGTTAAAACATACATTCAAACATGAAGGTACACAGATCTTACACAATCATGCAAGAAATAACAATGATAGTAATTGAAATTTACTAATATAAAAGATTAGAAGCAATCTTTACAATAGGAGAATGCAAGAATGTAGTGTCTGCAATAGAAAAACCCTAGAGAGGCCAGAGGAAGAACCCTTAAAATGAATACAAGTGTTGCTTTTATAGTTTAAGCATAACTTAGATGAATAATAACTAACCCCAACTAGCTAGGGATACCAATCAGATCAGGGGAAACCCAAGATCTATTCAAGAAACTTGTGCCCAAAAATATGTGCCAAGAAGAGCCATGGACACCATACTTGCCATAAAAAAAATGTGCCAAGAAAGAGCTAGAGAAGAGAAAACTTGCATGCCATCCATCTCACCATAAATATTTGGAGAAAGAATCTGTGAAGAATCCATGTAAAATCCATGATTTTGGGTATGGCATGGCCAGAGAGGACAAGCAGTAGTAATGAATGAGCATGGCGTCCACCAAACTGCCTGGAGAAGTCACCAAGATGCATTAATGTTGTCTTCAAACCCTAAAAATTCAAACCTAATTGCTAGGAAGTAGATGCACATTAATGGCATTTGGTGAAGAAAACACACCAATCTTTGTATTGTCGAGCCATCGGGCCCAAAAAATTTCCTTTACAAGCCTTGGAATTAAATTGTGCAGATCTCTAAAAATGAGCTCATCAGAATGTCAAAGGGACAAGCATCAAAGTCTTGTCAAAATTGTATTCTCCCTTCGATGTTTTCCTTTTGGAGATAGGGCCATCAGACATCATGCTTACCGTGTATTGGGAAGAAGGGAAGAAGAAATCACAAAGAAGAAAAAGTATTGGTGGTGGGGAGGAGGAGTTACTTACCGAGGAAAGCTAAGATGTAACAAAGAAGGCTAAAGATTGACTTCCAAAATTCCAAAACTTAGCTAATTTTTGAAAGGGAAGCCATCGGGGAGAGAAGATGTCAGAAAGACCGAAGAAGAAGTCCCTTTGATATAGCAAAGGAACCTAAGGCAATGACCAAAAGCCATAAAAGCAACTTTTAGAGTTCAGAGGGAAACCTTACCTCTTACCTCTAAAAGTAAGAGGTAAGACACAAGGGTGAAGGGCGAAGGCCAAAGAAGAAAAAAATGTAAGGAAGAGGAAGGGAAGAGGGAAGAGGGAGGATAGAAAGCCTAAGTCTGACAAGACAAGGAACTTATCCAAATCAAACCTTATCGAGCTTTAGGTGGTGGAGATAAAACCAAAGGCTTACCTTGAGGGATTGGTAGAAGGTAAAGGGTAAGGCCGCAAGCCAAAACCTGAAAGACTTACAAGAAAAGGGTGAAGGAAGGGAGCGATGGAGAAAGCAAGCAAGCAAGGAAACCCCAAAAAAATGGGACTTAGCCAATTTTAGGAATGCAAGATGGCCCATGTAGGATCACTTAGATCAGTTATTAATGATGGGTCATCAAAGGGGGGCATGAAATGACAACATTTTGGTGATTTCTACAGGATGATTTCTTGATAATCATGGAGTCCAAAAGCCTTATCAATCCATTGGGCATGGGGTTGTGAGGGTAAAAATTCAATAGCTGAGCCCACTCAACGCAATACAAAACATGTACAACTGCACTTGGAGAAAAACATGGAAACTAGGAAAGTACATTCCCTTAAGGAGAATGTAGGGTGTGCAAAGCACTTCAAGGAAAGAAAAATATTTACAATATACACATGAAAACTCAAAACTTATTAGAAATAAGGTTTGAGATGGATCTCATTGACTGAGATTGGAAGAACCTCACTGTCCAACTTGGAAAGGTTGAATGCATTGGCCTCCTTGTAGCTGGTGATGACATATAGAATGCTCCAAATGTCATCAAACTTTGAACATGTCTTGCAGCCTTGGCTCTATCAACATCCCATTTCAGCACTAGATCTCCCTCTTGGAACACTCTATGAACTGCTTTTTTATCAAAATTTCTTTTGACCTGTGCCTGATGTGCTTCTATGACTTGCATAGACTTGTTCCTTGTCTCTTCCAGTTCCAAGAGCTCAACCAATCTTACTGTCATAACATGATTTTCCTCTAACTCCAGTTGATGTGCCAACTCAAGGGAAGGCAACTCTAATGATAATGGTAACCTTGCTTCCCTCCCGTAAACCAACATGAAAGGAGAGTTACCAATTGCTCTTTTAAGAGTAATTCTATCAGCCCAAAGGGCCATCTTCAACTTGCTATGCCAGACTCTTTGGTTGTCTTCAAGGGTCCTCTTGATAATTTTGATCATATTTTTGTTTGAAGACTTAGCGAGGCCATTATCTTGAGGATAGTAATTAGGTGAGGTCTTCAAGTAAACGCCTTGCATCATTACCCAATCAAGGATCTAAGCACTAGTAAAAGCCTTGGCATTATAAGAAATAATGGTGGAAGGAGTGCCAAATATTGTAACAATTCCATCAAGGAATTATAAAACTGAAGCATCAGTGGCATCCTTCAAAGCAACTACCTCTATCCACCTTGTAAAGTAATTCGTGGCTGTTAAAATCCATTTATGACTTGATGGTGGATTTATCATGCCAATAAAATCCAAACCCCACTGTGTAAATGGCTGATCAACTTGGATGGGGTGAAGAGGGAGCGCAACCAACCTTTGCTTTCCAGAAAAGAAAGCACACTTTTTGCAATTTCTCACCCATTTGTGAGTGTCATTGAACAAAGTTGACCAATAATTATAACCAGCTCTCATGATCTTTGCAGTACTAGTCCTTGCAAAAAAGTGGCCACCAAAAGAGCCATCATGGAATTCATTTAGCAATTTTCTAACTTGATCTGCCTCTATATGATCTTATCAGATTCCATTAAAGTCATTTCTAAAGAGTATACCAACCACTATGACATAGGGAATGGATCAGAATATGAAATGTCTCCTTTTAACAGATTTAGGGTTCATAGAGACGTACAAACAGAAGTCATATCATGCACTCAACTGCCTTGTATGTTTTCATTTGGCGTTTGTTGTTCTTGTAACACAAGGGAAACCTCTGTAGGAGTCTCAAATGTTGAGACAAGTTGTTCACATAACCCTTTTCCTCTTACTTGTTTGGTGATTTTGATATCAACATCATACTCCATCACCTTGGTGATCCATCTAGCCCTTTTTTCATTTATATCTCTGCTCAAAAGGAACTCTTTTACGTTGGAATGGGGCACCATTAACTGTATTTTATTATTAGACACGTTTCTAAATTTTTTCAATGCTCTAACAGTACCAAGAGCTTTCTTTTTAGTGTAGTTGTAGTTGACTTCATAATCTTTGAGCCCTTCACTAAAGAAAGCAATGGGATGCTCCAAATTTTCTTTATTCAGCTAAGTTAGAACAACTGATATACTTGCTTCACCTCCAAAGGTATAAAGAATGAAATCCCTATTATAGTTAGGATTGACAAGGGTAGGAGCTTGAGAAATCTCTTTTTTGATAGCTTCAAAGCTATCTCTACCTTCCTTGGTCCATTTGAAAACTATATTTTTCTTGAGCATAGAAGTAAGAGGCTTTACCAAAGCAACAAGATTTGGGATGAACCTCCTCACAAAG
>VDFB02121830.1:0-22675 GCA_007258455.2 Sequoia sempervirens
CCATAGGAGAAAAAGAAAGAGACTAGAAGGCCCCCCCACAATGAAGAAACTCATGTCACACATATGGATGCCTGAGGTAGAATCCGGAAAGAGATCCTGAAGCGGCATATAATATTCCTCCCCTTGGGAAGAAATGGATCCAAAGGATGAAGATGAAGAAACCCTGTGAAGAGAGAAGAATTAAAATGTCTCAAGATGTGTGCCATGATAGGATGCTGAAAAATCTCTCTGTCTGAACTGAAACAAAAGATGTCAAATCCAAAATTTGAGCTGAAAGATTCTTGAACTACAACCTCGGAATGCAGGATGATGGTGGGCTACTTGGCTAGAATATGGCTGTCAACAAAGAGGAGCTAGAAAATCCTCAAAGTAATCCTCGGATCTGCAATATAGGACTCTACAAACAAAAGGCGAAATGCACTTAGGAATAAGAATCCCAAGTAGCCATGCAGAAAGATGTATGATGTCTGCTTAAAATTTGAATCAATGGGAGCCAAAGAAGAGGCAATATCAAAATTCAAGAACAATAGGAGAAGATATTTGATACATGTATGATCTCAGTCTGAAGAGTAGGAACTATGAGACAATCCTCTGATCCATCGAAATATGTAAGGGTGTCTAAATACTCAAGTTCCTTTAAAGTATCATGATCAAAGGGTGTATTCTCTCTCCAAGCAATGGGTAAGAGACAATCTGAAGCAGGATCCTTTAGGAATGGAGAGAGATTTGGGTCTCCATAGATCTCCCAAAGACGTGTCCAAAGTGGGTGAGGACAATCAATGCCCGATATAGCCCACACAGTGTCAGAATCAACACTAGACAATATAAGTCCTACTATGTGATTTCTAATGATATCCCAAGCTAGTTTTCCCTTTGAAGTTGCTGGTTTAGGTATGAGATCATACAAATAAGGCAAAATATTAAGCCACCTACAATGTGTAAGTATGCCCTTTGCCCATGACTCATAATTACCTCGTTCCAGAAATACAACTGAAGGGTGAGTAGAAAAACCCATGATAACTCTTCAAATTAAAAATCTGAGACTAACTGACCTCAATACTGATAAACCAGATCAAATAAAGTCATCCCATGCAAACAAATCATTTCCAAGTCTTTGAAACATCAAGTAATTGGCCAGGATGTGAAAACAAAATATTGAATAAAAAGTACCTGGTGTAGATTCTATAAAAATAAATGATAGATCTGGAAAGAGCACAGAAACCCCTTTCCAACACCTATTCGTTTGCGAAAAACGGAGTCCGTATGCAAAAGATATGGCTCCTAGAGTGCAAAAAACTTGTTCTGAATTTGACTGGAAAAAAAGACTGCAAAATGGAAAAATCAGAAAAAAAGACCTGCATCAATTAGATCGGACTTGGAACCAGCTTTCCAAGCATATATTTTTCATTCGAAAATCAGGGCTGAAAATGCCCAGGATTATGCTTGATTGCAAAACTACTCGAAAAAGTCGGTTTGGCCCTCTTGGCCCCTCGAGGAGGCCCCTAAAAAATAGGCCCCAGTGCATGACCGACGAGGCTAAGCTAGTAGTCGTTAGTGGGAGAACTTAGAAGCTGATCTGATGTGATCTTTGGAAGCGAACATGGCGGAAGCGGCCTTGATGCTTGTGTATGGCCAGTTCTGGCTAACCTGTGAGATGCCACCAGCGGCCCGATTAGTGAGCGGTAGCCACGGGCTGCCTATGCGTGGCTACTGTGTAAATGAAGCCACAAAATAAACTCAAAAGAATTGATTTTTAATTTTTTGAATTTTTCGCCTCGAAATCGCGGTGGCCGTGACGCCCCGAAAGCAAAAAAAAAAATTTGCCTCCCAGATCAACTATGCCCAAATAGGTCATGCCATATATGAAAATATGGGTTTTTGGCCACTCAGAATCCAACCGTGAGGTCCGTTTGGGCCCAAAATGCACCCAAAAAAATGGAGTTACCCAAATCCTCAAAAAAACAACCAGAAAACTTGAAAGCTAGATCTAACCCTCGTAGCTCCAAATTCTTCAGAAGACGAACAAGAAGCAACAGGTCTGGAGCTCTGATACCATGTAGAAGTTGAGAAAGCCAACTTCACAGACCCCGAAGATCACCTGCATGCAAATAACCTGTCACAGAAAGAAGAGATGGAGACAAACAAGCAAGGGTGCTCCTAAAGCTGAAAAATGTATTCATCCGAGAGAGATAAATTATAAATGAATCCTTATAAAAGGATATTGTGCAACCCTAAAAGAAACCCTAATAGGTAGACATTTAATAATTAATATAATTATTAAATGTCACAAAATGCAAACTAAAGTGAAATCTTAAGAGAGGAATAAAGGAAATTTAATCAACATGATTAAATTAAAACCTTTACTCTAACAACAAAATCCAGAAGGAAGGATACATTGAAAACTATAAGGATAGAGAGAATGAGTTGTTGGTGAAAATGCATTACATAATAACTAAAGAGGAGTTCTAGAGGTAGAGATCAAGGGTTTTTTGGCTTTCAGTTGGAGATAGAAATACAAGGTACTTTCATTTATCTGCTTCGAAACATAGGGCTTCCAATATAATTTCTTCCATAGAAGCTAATGGTACTAGATTTGAGGAAGAGGAAGATATCAAAATGCAAGTTTTCCTCTTCTATAACAACCTTCTCTCAGTGAATGAGGAAATCAATCATAATGACCAAGATTTTCTTTTAGAAGCCATCCCCAATGTTTTTGCTAGGGAAGATAATGAAAATCTTTCCGCCATCCCCTCTAAGGAGGAAATCAGGAAAGTTGTCTTTTCTTTTGAAGGAAACAAGGCCCCTAGCCTTGATGGATTTCCTATGTTCTTTTTTCAATGGTTTTGGGATATTGTGGAAGATGATGTTGCGAATGTTGTAAAGGAGTTCTTTGGATCTAGAAGACTCCTTAAGGAACTAAATGCTACTTTCATTCCTAAGAAACTAGGGGCAATGGAGTTTGAGGTTTTCAGACCTATTAGTCTTTGTAACTCTTTCTATAAAATCATATCTAAGATCTTGACTTCAAGGATCCTTTTTATCCTTCCTTCGTTGATTTCCCCTTAGCAGAATGGTTTTGTTCCTAGAAGGCAAATATTAGACTCAATAGTCACTGTCTATGAAAATATTCATTCACTTGTGGAATCTAAAACTGAAGGGTTTCTTCTTAAGATGGACATATCCAAAGCTTATGACCGCATTAACTGGGAGTTCCTATTCAAAATTATAAGGAGGTTTGGTTTTAGTAGCAAAGTCATTCAATTGGTGAATCAGTTGGTTACTACGGTTTCCACATCTATTATTGTGAATGGATCTCCTAGATTCTTCCAAAATTCAAGAGGTTTAAGATAGGGTGACCCTATTTCACCTATTCTTTTTACTATAATGGTTGAAATCTTGGGAAGGAATTTGAAGATATTGATAGACCAGAGTTCTCTTCCAGGTCTTAGCCCTTCCTCTATTAATCTAATTTACTCTCATCAACAATTTGTTGATGCTACTATGTTGATGGGAAGATCCATGATGAATGAGGCTAAGACTTTGAAAAAAAATTGGACAAGTATGAGAAGGTGATAGGGTATATGGTTAACAGAGAGAAGAGCTCCATCTTCTTCTTCAATACCCCTGAGCATAGACAGGTCAAGATTGATAGAATCCTTAGTTGTAGGGTGGATTCCTTACCTTCTTCCTATCTTTGACTCTCGTTATGCCTTAAACCTCCAGAATCCTTTTGGTGTTCTTTGGTTGACAAGTTCATAAAGAAGTTGGCTGGCTAGAAAGGAACCCTTTTGAGCCAAGCTGGAAAAATAAAAATTCTTAAAACTTCTCTTTAGAACCTCCCAGTTTATGCTTTAAGCCTCTTCAAAATTCCTACTAAATATGCTGAGGCCATTGAAAATATCCAAAAAGATTCCTTTGGTTGGGAGTGGAGGAAAGAAGGAGAATGCCTCTCATAGGGTGGGATTTGGTCTGCAGACCAAAAACCTTTGGGGGTTTAGGTCTCAGAAAAATTAGAATTATGAACAATACTCTCTTAGCCAAGCAAATATGGAGGTCTTTTTCGTCTAATGGAGAATGGAAAGAAATATTAAGAAGTAAATATATGGTTGACCATATGTCCCTCAATGCTCTACTAGACTCTCCTATCCTCCCTCATGGCTCAGCTTGTTGGAAGAAAATTTTTGAAATTAGGGATAGGATGGCACATCAGAAGTGGCAATCAAGCTAGATTTTGGGAGGACAAATGACTCTTTAAGGAATCCCTTATCAATATTGAAAGATTCAATAGATGGGCAGAGCAATGTAAAGTTTCCTTTGGGGAATTTGTCAAAGATTACTGGTAGGAAGGAGATTGGGTGAACTTATGTGTGATCAATTAGGATTTGGATCCACTCCAATCCTCCCTAAAGGCTATCCATTTGGGACAGAATCAGTAGGACGATATTCTTGTCTAGATAGAAAACCCCTCAGGTAACTACTCTGTCTCTTCGGCTGTCTGTTTGATGTCCCTTTCTCAAGCCCCACCTCCCTTCTAGTCTAAATCCTGGATTAAACATCTGACTCCTAAAGTCAATACTTTCTTCTAGATCATGCTTCTGAATAAGGTTCTTACGGTGGATAATCTTTGTAAATGGGGATTTCAAATCCCCAACAGATGCTACCTCTACAAGAGTGAGGCAGAGTCATCCAACCACCTGTTTCTTCACTGTTTGTTTGTTTCTCTAATCTGGGGAAAATTATTAGCTCTCTAGAATATTTCCTGGGTGTTCCCCCAAACCATTGAAGAATTCTTCTTAAAATGGAAAGTCTTGACTCAAAATCCCTACATTCGAGGGTAATGTGATTTCTTATTTCCTTTTGTTGCTTGGGGAGTTTGGAAAGAATGGAATAATAGACTTTTCAAGGACAAGAAGATGTCGGAGAATAATGTCTTTGAGAAAATATTTAGGCTTATAAAGGAAAAAATTAATGTGGTTCCTCAAAAAGCTCTTAACCTGGAAGTTGTGGTGTGCCCACCCTATGATTTAAGAATAGAAAAAGATTGGAATATTAATGTGGATATTTCTTCAACTTCCAAGCCTGCAAGAAAAGTAGGGAGGGAGTGTGTTGGACCTTTCCTCCTTATGGTTGGTATAAGGCTAACTTTGATGGAGCTGCAAAGGGCAACCCGAGCTTGGCTGGAAGTGGAGGTGTGTTAAGGGATTCAAAAGGGAATTTCATGGTGGATGTGGCCATATCCCTAGGTCACCAAACCAACCATGTGGTGGAGGCTATAGGGGCCTTTCCAATTTTAAAGCTAGCTCATAATTTGAAAATTAAAAAAATTGGCTTGAAAGGGATACCAAAAACATCATTGATTGTCTCTCAGGAAGCACCCCTCCCTCTTGGTCGATAAAGAATTGGATCGACAAAGCAAATTCTATTTTAGAAAAGTTTGAAAAAATTAAAGTTTCACGTTTACAGGGAAGCTAACAGCGTGGAAGATTACTTTGTGAATGAAGGGGTTACGAAGCAAGGATTGAACATGTGGTAGAGTTGTAGGGACTTGAGAACTGAAGTCAGGGCCTTATTAGATTATGATGTTATGCATGGGAAAGAGGAAAATACATTTATTGATTAAATGGAAAGGGGCCAAGTACATTGAAATCAAGAGATTTTATGGGGCTGCATCGTATCACTCTAACGGGAAGAAAAAGTAGCATGCTTTGTGGGTGCATTGGAATAGTTGCATAATTCTACAATAGGAGCTTGGTGCTGGTAGAGTTTGCAGAAAGGAGCAAACGAATATGGGGGGGACAGGAAAAGAGTTGATCCAAAAAGCTATGAGGTGCATACTAGGAATGAAAAGGTGTGGAAGTAGATTGAAAGAGGTGGGTTGGTACCATATCTGGTAAAACTTCATGGGCTAGACTCCATGGCCACGGACTACTTTGAGAAGAAGTGGAACAATGGCAAGATAATTCTCTTTGGGAGAAAGGTGAAGCTGGATGAGAAAAATATAGGGGAGGTAACTGGAATGTCCACTGAGGGAGTGAATTTCTATCGTGACAGAAGATTTTTTGATGAGGCAGTCATCAGATTTCCTAAGAAGGACAAGGAGAAACTGAAACTGGTAAAAAATTCTAATAGCTATTTCAAAATTGATGCCATCAAAGTGTTGTGGAGAAAGGTGCTTTGAGTTATCATGGAATATATCACCTTGGATGGGAGATTTACCATAGTGTATGGTCATCATTTTTCCATTCTAAACCACTTCCACCATAAGGTACAGATTTCTCTACCTCACTACCTATTTTGTTCGTTGAGTAATAGCCTTTAGGACCATAAGAAAAATCCCATGAGATACCCTATTCTTCATCCTGGTCTTATTAGGTTAATTTATGAACACTATCAAAGTATGTCGGCTTTATCTAAACTAGTGGCCTCCTCGGTGTCTAAGGATTATGACAAATAGTGGGGGTTCAGAGAATCAGCCTAACTAGGAGAAAATTATTGAATCCCACCTGTCCTATAAGATTTTTGGCAAGAAAACCCAATCTTAAAAACCCCATATTGTTAAAACTAACCCTAAAACCTACCCCGACTGCTATGTCCCTTTAAAAAATCCTGCTCTCAAGGGTTCCTCAGCCAACAAACTGGTTTCCTACTCTGCTGATTCCTTGGAAGACAAAGCTGAGAACCTTGAAGCTAGTAGAAATTTTGTGCCTGACCCTCCGGCCTCTCTCATATTTGATGGTACCATACTTCCTAACTCCCCCAATTCAAGTGATGTTAACATCATCTTAGACTGGGCTCATTCTAGTGACATTCTTGCTTCTACAAGAAATGGTATTAGTGACATTTTTAGGGTCCTGAAATGGGACTATCAAGAAATCAATGACCTTAACCAAAGAAATAGGGCTCTATATAGTAAGTTAGAGAAGCTAGAATTGAAGTTGGCTGCTCTTAGAAAAGAAGATGGGAAATGAAAAAAGAACAGTATAGGTAAGGAAGGAGGTGACATTGAGGAAAAGTACAATTCTTTGGAAGCAGAAATGGTTAAAATTAAAAATTACATGAAAACTATGGTGGAACAAAACCATAAAATGGCTAGGCACAATGCCATAATTATCAATGTCATGTTAGAAAAGCTAGAAAAAATGCAACAGGGTTCACTGGTTGTTGATCTGGAAGAGAACAAGGAAAGCAAGAACGAAGACCAAGGGATTTCAAAAATAACCCATGCCAATCTCAAAAGGAAAGCACCTCCCACTACCCAGATGGCTTAGATCTTAAAGAGGGAGGTTCAGGATATGAATGAGCTGGAAGCTGAGACAACGGATTTATTAAAGACACAAATTTAGCTGTTGTTGGCATGTTGGCTGTCTTTTTGGTTTTGTGGCCTTCGCTGGCCATTTTGGTGGCTGTGGACTTTTATTGTTGTTGTTTTCTACAACCTTCCTTTTTTTTATCTCTTTATCATTTTTTATCTTTCTCTTGTAAACTTTGTGGTTTCGGGTCCCTATAAAACTTGTTTTTCCCTCTTTCAAAAACATGGAAGACACATAGGGCATCTCTACACTTTGTGTCATCCCCAAAGGAAAACACAAAAAAAAATGAAAAAGATAAAAAGACAAGGAAGAATAGAGATACACATAGAAGAAGTGTACAAAGAGAAGGAAACATCAAATGCACAATATGAGGGAACATGATACAAATAAAAAGGAAAATGCATGTAAAGAAAATACTATGTAGAAAAATGCAAATCATCCAGCAAGTCATCCACCTCCCAATCATGTTCAATGGAATGCGAAGGTGATTGACTATTTAAAGGAGGAATCACAAGTGTCGAACTAGGAGTTGTATTAGGTTCTTCACTTGGTAGAGAGGAGTTGTCATTTAATCTCATTGTAGATGAAAATAAAGAGTTTAAGTCATTGTTTATTGTTTCATCTATGTTAGCAATCATCACATCTCCATTGTCATCATCAAGATTAATGACAATGGGATGACGAAGGGTGATTTCTAAGGATGGATGTATCAAGAGTGTGGGTTGGATGAGCTCATTTTGTTGCAATTTTTGGGTTGAAATGTCATGTGGTTGGTCAGGACAAGAAAGATAGTCATCTATATCTTCTGTCAAGTGTAAAGATTGATTGTCATGATTGGTTTTTGTATGAGCAAGGAGACGATGATGAAGTCAACATTCCTGAGTAGCACGGTTTCATTTAATTATATTTTGAGATATAGGAGTGGATTGATTCATCATAGGTTCTTCTACTTCTGAAAGAGGAAGAGTAGGAGATACTGAAGAGGGAGGATCAACCACTTTCTCTTTCACTTTATATACTTGTTTGGTATGAGGAAGGGAGGCAGGAGTTATTTCTTGTTCTCTTGGCCATTTAGATGGTGGCTGGGAATTATCAGGAAGTTTTTGTGCAGAGGGTGTGATGGTTTCTTCAATATCATATTCAAGTGTAATCATGGTTTCATCGAGAATAGGATGAGGAGAGGTGGAAAAAGGTGTTTTACAAAGGGATAATTCAACAATCTTCTTGGCTTTAAAATTCTGATAAGTAATGTAAAAGAAGTCCATACGAGTAGTGATAGGTTCCATGGGTTCAGGCCAAAAGGCTTCTAATGAAAAGTTACCTTTGGAAGATAAAGGATTAAAGCCACTATGGTGTATGTTGAATACCTCATTTCCATGTGGAAACTTTAAGCACTTGTGAATGACTTATGGGACTGCTTTCATTGAGTGAAACCAAGGAAGACCTAGCCACAAATGAAATTGGTCGAATTGTGGAATAATAGAAAATGTTACCTCCAAATTTTTAGGTCCTATCTGTAATGGTAGCACGGTCAATCTAATCATAGGTCATGCAAAACAATTATTTTTTTTGATCCATGCAGTTGGTGGATTGTATTTATCTTGATATAGATCATTTAGTACCAGAAACTTTTTTGTGATCACATTCTCACCATAAGCGGGATCTATTAATATCCCATTAGTAGGTTTATCATAGATTCTACCAGCTAGGTAGAGAGGACCATTAGGAAGCTTTGGCAGTATGTCTTTAGCAAAAAAATTAATATCAAAAGATTGAGTGGTTTGGCCCTTGTGAGGGATAACGTCTATCGTGGAAACAAGTTCATCCATAGGACTAGCTTGGGCAACAAGAGGAGGTATATCAAGTTGTTCAGTGTTTTTATCAACAGTCATTACATCAGGCTCTGAAGGTTCACTAGCCTTGACGAATGAGGTAGTATGTTTATCCATAGGGTTCATGAAGATTTGGAGATTTTGGTTAGGAGGTGTGACAAACATATTGCCTTGATTGTTAACACCCATAATGGTCAATTCACCTGAATCAATGAGATCTTGAATTAGATGTTTAAGACACTTGGTAATGTTCAGTGTCATGGCCATTTTGATGATGAAAATGTCAATAATCATTAGTCTTGAAGCTAGGATGTAGGGGTTGATTAGGATCAAGCAGTCGAACAAGTGGTAAGGTAAGCATGCATTTTTGGATGAGTTAGTTCATTGTCTGATGGAGGGTGTCAGGTAAACGGGTGAAATGTCTATTTGGATCACTGTAATGATAAGGCACAGTTGTTTTAGAGGCAAAAATTGAATTTTGAACTTGTGAAGTTGGTTGTGGTTGGGGTGGAGGAGGTCATTAAATTGTAGGAAGCCTCGGTTAGGTTTGCAAAAATTTTGTGTGTTGTTTTGATGTTGATTGTTCTTTTCAATTTTGTCAATTCGGCTAAAAGTGGATTTTGACTCACGACTTGAAACCGAATTTTGATAGTCACATAAGGTTGTATACAAATGCATGAATGAAGGGAATTTCATCATTTTAAGCTTATCTTGGAGGTTGGTGTGCAAATTATCAATAAACATCTTCTGTAGATGTGCATCTGGAATTTGGACATCAACTTGAGCATATAAGAACTAGTAACGAGAGATGAAATTTGTTACTTTTTCATCATTATTTTTTCTACATCGCATAAGGTTAGCCATTGTCCTTTTAGGTTTCATGTGTACTTGAAAGTGATTAATGAAAGCTTCTGCCAATTCCTTAAATCAACGAATGGAATGATTGGGAAAGTTGGAAAACCATTCTAATGCAATATATTTCAAGGTCCTTGGAAAGAGTTTTTCTAAAATATATCTTCAAGGAAAAAATCACAACACAAGGTAGTAAAAGCATTGACATGGTTGATAGGATCTCCTTTTCCACCATATTTCTCAAATCTCAACATTTCTATCCCTTGTGGCATTGAGGTACATAATATTTCTAATGATAAGGGGTTGCTACAAACAAGATATGTGGTTGGAGTAGTTTGAGCTTGACTAATGGTGGCAAGTTGGTGTTGTATGGATGAAACAATGTTAAGGAGTTGTGTCATGAAGGGATCAAGATAATGGGTTTGAGGTGGAAGGGAATATGGTGATGGAGTGTAGGTGATGTTAGGGGAAGTGGAAGGAATAATAAGGGTTGTAAAGGTGGTGGAAGGAGGTTATGATGCCACAAAAGGAGTAGGAATGCTAGTGGAAATCAAGAAAGAAGTACCAACGGAATTGGATTGATGTAAAGTTGTATGGACTTGTAGATTGGTGTAAGTTGGTATGGAAGCTATAGTTGAAGGAGGAGGAACTTGAGATGTTCCTTGGGTGACAAGAATGTTTGTTGATGGAGTATTGGAAGAGGCATGTTTATTGTAAATCTCAACAATTAAGCGATGAAGGTTCTCAATAATAGGTATAGCAGTGGTGGAAATGTTTTCAAGTGACAAGTCTTGTTGTAAATGTGCAAAGTCCTCATGAATATTAATAACCTTTTCTTGTGGGAGAGACTTTTTTTATTGTCAACATGCATAGGATGGAAAGGGGAAGGCATAGAAGTGGTATTGTCAGGGCCTAATGCACCATTGTCCATACTAGGAGTAGGAGCTCGTGAGATCCCAAGGTCCACAATGAAAGTGCTATCGTGGGATGCCATGAGTCTAGAACTTTTTCTCACTAAAGTATTATCAATATGACACCAAACACTCATGCAAGTACCACAAAGGATGGGTGGATGGAAATGCAAGCTATTCTAAGAATGTAAAATGCAAATAATAGAAGATCTGCTAACTGTAACAAAGATATGAATACAAGAAACAAAAATGCAGAAAATGCTAAAAACAGTGCAAAATTAATGTCTAAAATATGTAGAGGGACTGATTCGCCCTAGGTGGCAAATGAGTCCCAGTATGCAATTTTTTAATATTTTTCAGAATTCTAAGGATGATTTAAATGCTTTTTAGAATGCAAAAATAGGCACGGAATGCAGAGTTTCAATTTTTTCAATGAAATTGAATGCAAGAATGAAAACTAAATGATTTTTTTACTAATGCAAAATGAAAGGTCCTAGAATGCAATAACAAATCAATGTCCTAATTGAATTGCAATGAAAATTAAAACTAGGATGCAATGTATGGATGTAATCAAAAGTTTTAAAATGTTCAAAAGTTGGGTTCACCAAAATGAAACATATATTTTAAGACCCAATGAACTCTCTAACTCTTATAGGGTTTTTCACCCAAAATGAGAGAGATTAGATCCTAAAATGCTAGATGTTCATTCAAATTAGTACATGTGTGATGCGATATGATGTAAATGAGCTAAAAAAAATGCAATTGACTAATTAAGATGATCTAAAATGAATGCAAGACTAAGATTTATGCTATGTTTAAAAATACACTACGATATGCAAACAACTATGAAATATGAAGAAATAGAAAGGAATATGCAGAACAAAAAGTACAGGGTCAAATATGAGTGCACCTAGATGATGTATAAGCTTTCTAGAATGTTTGGAATGTTGATCAATTTTTTTGATTTTTCACAGTGGGACTCATTCACCAAGGGTGGCGAATCAGTCCTCCTACTGTTGAAAAAGTGTCAGGAGCTGATTTCTGACAACCAGGAGTTGATTTCTAACAAAATGAAAAAATTTAGATTTCAAGTCGGACTCATTTGCCAAGGGTGGTGAATTAGTCCTCCCCAAGACTTCTGGAAAATCAGAAGACAATGCTGCTACTCCAGATCTTGCAAAGTCTGAATATTGGATTGTCGAGGTTAACTCTGCAAAAAATGGGTTGAAAGTCACTTAAATTGATTGAATAGATTAATTGATTTGACGAGCCTAGTTGACTTGAATTCCACTTTTCAACAACTTTAAACCTATCAAGTCTACAAAACAAAGGCACATCCTTGAATATGAAAATTTGAAGTGATGTCAATGGTTGCTCCAAAGTGCTTGAAAGTGCTTGAATTGAAGATGCAAAATGCTTGATTGCTTGAATGTGTTAGGAGATTGAATGCTTGGATGAATTAGGGGTTCAAATGAGGTTAAAATCACATATTTATACAAATATTGTTCCTTAGTATCTGTTCATACCTCATCATAGGCTAACATGAAGTGAATTTTTAGTAAAATCCCAAAAGAAATTTAAAATATTTTGAATTTGGGTCTAAGGGGGACTCATTCACCACCCTTGGTGAATGAGTCACACCTAGGACCCAAAACCAAGTGTTGGGAAAAATGTTATGTTTAATGTTGTTTGTTGGGATAGAACCCAAAAATACACTTAATATAAGCATATGAGGGTATAAAGAGAAAATAAAGTGTGAGAAGGGCGTAAATAGGGAAAATGTGCCTAGAAAAGTGTGAAATATTGTTACAAGACTTTACAACACTTCAAAATAGGATTTTTTGATGAGTGAAAAGGTGGTTTTTAGGTGAACTGTATTAAATAGAGTCTAGAAGAATGTAGAAATTATGTCTTACAACACTTTCACAAGACGTCATTCTTTGAGTTTTAGCACCAAAATAAGCATGTTCAAGCCAAGATACATCATAAAATTAAAGCAACATAGCTCCAACACTATGAAACAAGACCTAAAAGACCATGAAAATGGGAAGGGTCCATTTTTTTATGGTACAAGAAGGTATCCTATCTGTTGCCTCTCAAGGTGAATTCATACACAAATCATTCAAATTATACTTCCCATGCACAAATAACATTGCAAAATATGAGGCTGTCATCACTAGTATGGAGATATCAGTTTAATGGAATATCAGTAACCAACATGTTTATGGTGATTCTCATCTTATCATCAAATAGGTCAATAACGAGTTTCAAACTAAATATGATAATTTTATTCCTTAAATGCACGGTTGATGACTTCAAGAAGTATTTTGGATATATCTAGTTTGATCAAGTTTCCATGTTCAAAACAAAGTAGCAGATGTAATGGCTAAATTTGGGTCCTTATTGCCATGAATGTGAATTATTGGTTGAATGAATCTTGATGCCCACATATGATCTTTTGGATTCACAAATGGTGTGTGAGATCATTTCTCCCCAATCTCCCTAGTATCATGACATGTACACCTTCCTCCATGATAATATTTTACCACCTAGTCTCACTCGAAACCAATATCGATCCTTCATCCAATGCTCATCCTATTACAAAATCCTTGGACATGGGGGGTATGATGGCTCTTTGTTGTGATATTTAAATGATAAAAAAGCTAAGTTGACATTAGTTGTATTTGTGGGGCTCACACCAATGGTGTGGTACTTACAAAGAAGCCTCTTCAAATAGGATCTTATTGGCCCACTATGGAACCTAATGCATATGAATATGTTAAGAAGTGTGTTCCTTGTAAATAATATGTGGATTTAATACATGCACCATTTCAAGTGTTGCAACCTATTACCTCACCATATCCTTTCTCACAATGGGGCCTTGACTTAGTCAAAAAGATGCATCCCCCTTCATCCAATGACAACACCTTTATCATTATCACCACAAAATATTTAACTAAATGGGTAGAAGCCATTCCCCTCACCCTAATCATTGGCATTCAAATTTCCAAAATTTTCCTATATCATATCATCTTTTGATATGGTATCCCCTCCACCATCATTACTAATAATGGTAAACCCTATTAAATCCAACATGTGGACCAATTGTGTGAGAAATTCCACATCCAACATCACTGGTCAACTCCATATTACCCCAAAGATAACATCCAACTTGAGGAAACTAATAAAACCTTAATCAAAATCCTTAAAAAATTTGTTAATGACATGGTCATGACTATAATCTCCACCTAAATACCCCCCTTTGGGATTATTGCACTAGCATTTGCACCCCTACCAGTGCCACATGATATTCATTAGTCTATAGTGCCAAAGCTATCTTTTCGATAAAATTCAAACTCCCATTGCTATGCATCTCATTGAAGAACATCAATGATGAGAAGTATCAAGTTGCATGTTTGAGTCAGCTAGAGATTTTGGATGAAAGGTTCCCCAATATCTATAACCATCTTCAAGCTTATAAGAATAGGTTAAGAAAAATTTATAACAAGAAACTTAGGCCTCACAAATTCCAAATTAGTGATCTTGTCCTTAACGAGAATTAGCAAACCCAACAAGATCGAGAAAAGAAAGGAAGGTTTGAAGCTAATTGGCTTAGACCCTGTCATCACAACAAATTATGGGTCAAGGGATTATTAGTTGGCTACTCTCGAAGGTGAACGCTTCAATATATGGTTCCTCACATCAGACCACATCAACCCACCTGTCATCCACAAGATAAAGGATATTTAAAATATCTTGTTATTTTTGGGTGCTTTCAATATTTTGTTTATCTTTTTGAGCTTCCTACTCTACCTACTCAAGGTCTTCACGATCCATCATTTAATGGTGTACTTTAATTGGTAGAAATAGGGGCATATCTTACCTTTTTGTGATTGTGCTTTCCTAGTTGCCTAACATTGTACTCACCAAGATTTATTGTGATCTTGTATTATGTTGGGGCATCCTTTGTATTTATGGTTTTCTAAAATTGTCCCCTCAAAAGCCCTTTTTGAAGTTGTAGGATTAATTGGACTAACTTTCTTGTATTTTGTGTCAATCCTATGCACATGATATGAAGTCACCCTGGTTCCTCATATTTTGGTGCATAATATCTCATGCTATATCAAATTAATTGCTCACTACATGGCAATGTAATAAATAATACCATTTTTCTCAAAATTTCATCTTCCCATCTACCAAATTCCCATCGACCTATCTCTCAAATCTAGTATCAATATATCTTTCCTAATCATGGGGTTTTGAATGTGAAAATGTGTCCCCCTTTCACCTTTCCTATCAATTTTGCTTCAGTTTTGGTTGATACACTATGGTTACATCTATCATCTACCCATCCACCATCTTTTCATAATTTTTATTATCATTTTGTTGTCTTAAGTTTAGTATTTTAAAATTCTAAGCATATTTTCATCATTTTCATTATCATTTCGTTGAATTAAGTTGTTTAGAATTTATTATTCTAAGAATCTTTTCATCATTTTTATTATCATTTAATTGTATTAGTTTGTTTATAATATTTATTCTAAGAATCTTTTATCATTTTTATCCCATTTTTGTTTGCATTAAGTTGTTTATATTTTATTATTCTAAGCATTTTTTATCATTTTCATTGTCATTTAGCTTCAATTGTAGTACTGATTTAAATCTATCTTGTAAAATTATTATATCATTAGATTCACCCATTATATTTAATTACATCACATATTAATCCATTTTCATACATTATACATTTTTCATTTATATTCATACATAAATTGAAAGCATATATCATCATCGCATATCATATATATCATACCCAGATATTACAAAAAAATATATCAATTTTTTATTAAATAGGGTGAAAGTTATGCTCCATCAAAATTGAATAAGTTAATCCCACAATATTGGTATGGCAACAGAAAAAGTACACCTTTTTGTTGCTTGATTTGGGAATAATTAATGATAAATTGGACTTAATATCACCTTGATCTGGTGTTGTGATGAGTTTTACACATCCACATTAGGTTTTGGGCCCTTTTAAAGCTAAATAAACTCAACTTTTCCTTAATTAAATAGTGTTGTAAAGTGTATTTATTTACACCTTCACATTAAATCTAGGATGCTTGTAAACTAAATCAACCTAATCTAGTTTTGTAATGTGTTATACACATTCACATGGAATTTGAGGCCCTTCTAAGCTAAATAGACCCAATTTTTCCTTAATTTAATGTTATAAACTATATTTATTTATACTTTCATGTTGAATTTTGAGCCGTCTTGCATTTGTGAACTTAATTTCATCATTAAAAGGCCCCTAAGACCCCATATGTACATCCCAAGGCACATTTCAATCAAAATCATGACAATATCAACAAATAAACTCAATTTCTTAACACCCTGAAACTTTTACCACCTAAAAAGGCCCTGTGGGACTCATACACTACCCTGGGTTTATGAGTCCCACCCAGGTGGGACCCATATTCTAGGTGTGGTGTATGAGCCCCATTTGGCCTATTTTCAGGGTTTGAGTGAGAAAATTTGGGTTTTAAGTTCAAATTTCATGAATGTTAACCTATGGGATCCAATTAACAAGATATTAGATGGATTTCCTATATAAATGTTGTCTCAAATCAATTTTTTATATAAGCTTTCATGATATCAAGGGGTATGTGCCAGATCATGTTGGGCTAAAAAGTGGCAATATGATGGGTATTTGTAGGGTATGTGGCTGACGACCTTTTTTTAACCCAAAATTGATGAAACAAAAAGGGGTTTTAAAGGAAATCTAATCCACATCGTGTTGGAAAAATGTTTGAGGCGTGATCTACCTCTTTTTAGTTTTGCTTGTTTTATTTTTTCTCTTTTTATTGACATTGCATGATTGTGTATCTTCATGTTGCATATCATACACCTTGTGCATGTTCTTTTGTACTTGTATTGGTTTGACATAGGATCTTCGATCTTGGGGGCTTGGCCACTCCATTTGATCTTTGTTATCCTAGACAATCTACATTGGGACATGTGGACCCCTCTTGAATATCTACTTTAGTGTGAGTTTGAAGCAAGTTCCTCCTCTCACTAAAGTGGGGGCTAAATGTGGCAATGGAAAAATTATGCCTTTTCTTTGCTTGATTTGGGAATAATTAATGATAAATTGGACTTAACATCACCTTGATCTAGTGTTGTGATGAGTTTTACACATCCACATTAGGTTTTGGGCCCTTTTAAAGCTAAATAAACTAAAATTTTCCTTAATTTAGTGTTGTAAAGTGTATTTATTTACACCTTCACATTAAATATAGGAGGCTTGTAAACTAAATGGACCCAATCTAGTGTTGTAATGTGTTGTACACATTCACATGGGATTTTGGGCCCTTCTAAGCTAAATAGACCCAATTTTTCCTTAATTTAATGTTGCAAAGTATATTTATTTATACTTTCACATTGAATTTTGAGCCCTCTTGAATTTTTGACCTTAATATCATCATTAATAGGCCCCTAAGACCCTATATTATGCATACCAACAAATATTTCAATCAAAATCCTGCCAATATCAACAAATAAACTTAATTTCTTAACACCTAAACACTTTTGCCACCTAAAAAGGCCCTGTGGGACCCATACGCCACCTTGGTTGTATGATTCCAACCCAGGTGGGACACATATGCCATGGGTGGTGTATGAGTCCCACCCAGGTGGGACACATATCCCAGGTGTGGTGTGAGTCCCATTTGGCCTATTTTTAGGGTTTGAATAGGAAAATCTAGGTTTTAAGTTCAAATTTCATGAATTTCAACCTGTGGGATTCAATTAACATGATATTAGATGGATTTCCTATATAAATGAGGTCTCAAATCATTATTTCATATAAGCTTTCATGATATCAAGTCAAGCACTCAAGAATTAAGCATTCCAAGACTTTACAAGATCATCAAGAGAGCATTCAAGATCGTTTTATAAGGCATTCAAGGGTAGATTCTTCATCAATTGTTAGAGCAATTCAAGATCCATCATGTCAAGATTATCTAGAATCAAGCATGTTATTGAGCTAGTGTTGTGATGTTACATTCAAGATCTAAGGTCAAGCATTGTTCTATACTTATCTCAAGATCTAGATCTACATTCTTCATGGCCATTTCATGTTAAATTATTGATTTACAATACATCATTCAAGGTATCATTATTCATGTTTCATGTCCTTGTTTCATTATCTCTTCATTTGGTTTAATTAGCTAAAAGGGGTTTGACCAAGGAAAACCCCTATTCACTAACAATCAACAAGTTTTTCTCCTTTTTACATGTGTGATTGTAGATTTAGGTGTCTTGGAGCTTGTAGGATCATTGAATATTAGGTTACAACTTGGAGAAAGTTTTTGGAGTTGTCCCCTCATTTGCAAGTTTGTTATCTTCACAAAAAGTCATCTACTAGTCTAAAAATCAGGGTTTCAGATCTAGAAATGAAGTGTGGAAGAAAGAGAAGAGATTGGAGAGTGAGATCAGACCTTAACCTTCAAAAAAGTAAACTAGGAATGATACACCACCTTGGGCATATGATTCCCAATACAACCAATTTTTGGGGTTTCTAGAGATTCAAAATCAACACTATCAGATTCCAGTTTTGGCACGAAAAAACCTAGTTTGGGACTAAATCACCTAGACTAGTGTATGAGTCCCACTAAGCATATTCAACATTTTAGGACTTCATTCAATGATTTACAAGTTTCCAAATGCACACTTCTAATTTTACACCTTTCTATTTTGATTTACTTACATTTCTAGGTCATTTAATTAAGCTTTGCATATCACTAGGTTTTGTCATTAGATCTTGCATTTCACTAGTCTTTCTAAGCCCTAGCTTGATGGTGAACCCCTCTTGTAATCATAAATAAAACCCTAGGATAGGTACCCTATTGTGAGATCTATTTCCCCTTTCTTCATTGGATTGAGATCTCTAGTGTTTCCTTGAATGTGAAGTACATAAAGTTTGTTGTCCTAGATCGTAAACCCTAGTGAGGAAAATTTTCTATCTTAAAAATGGATCCCAAACTTGGGACATGAAAATTTCAGAAAAGAGTGGCAAAATTTTTTTGAACTACCTTCATTTGAAAATTTTTGTTTGAAGTTATGTCAAAAATTATCTTCATTTGAAGGTTGAAACCTTTGAACGAAAGTAATTTCCAAAAATGGAAACAAAAAGACCTTCAAATAAAGGTCCCTTTTTATTCTTTTTATGGAAATTTCTAAAAAGGGAATGAAAAGGACCTTCATTTGAAGGTCCCATTTTTGGAAATTACCCTTGTTTGAAGTGTTTTTTGTGGGAACAAAATAACTTCAAATGAAGGTCTTTGAATACCTTTGGACAAAGGGCCTTAGAAAGAAACCTTTAGTGTCTGCTTCAAAATTTCCTCAAAAATTTTAGTTTCAAACCTCAAGTTGGACCTTCAAATGTGATTAACTTGACAAGATAATTTTTAAGATCATAGTCTTCAAAACGATCTTCCAACAAATATAATTTTAATATATTTTCATTTATTATGTATTCATTTTCTAATTTTTATTGAACATATGTTTTTCATTGAACATCAAGTTCTTTATCCTACACATGTGAAAAAATAGTAAAATATTAAAAAAAATCTAAAAATATTTGTACATAAGTATTGGTATCCTTGTTTCACCAAAAATAAAATTGAATCTCAATATATACACAACAAGTTATGTGTGACAACATACACCTATATCCAAACTATAACTACCCTAACTTCAAAAATTAATAGAAAAAAATTGTAACAAAATTATCAAAAAAAATCCATGCACTAGATATTGATTTTTTTGATGTTGCAAGTCTATATTTAAAAAATTAGAATTTAATCTTTTCTAAAAATGTCATGCATGATGACATAAATGTTACTTTTAAAAATATTGTTTACTATAAAAAACTAGTTATTAAAAGAACTATGTAGAAAGATTCTATTAAAAGTTATGTAGAAAGATTCATGATATATATATATATATATAGATATATATATAATCTACACATATATCACCGCAAATCACTAGTTTGCGTCATCTTCAAATTGTTAACTATTTAGCTATTATAGGTCTCAAAAAGTGAAGATTTAGTTTAAAATGTTGATATCAATATCCTACTTTAGCCAAAAAGTGGAACTCATAATTCTAGGATTACCGAACACAAAAAATAAATTTGAAGGTAAATAAATAGTAAAAATAGTACAATTGAGGAAAATTATCCTCACCACAACAACTATTCCAGATTTTAAAAAATACTTCTTGGACTACAATATTGCAAAAACAAATAAAAATAGCCCTTTTTAATCACTCTTAGATCAATCTAGTAAAATAGTTTGATAAAACCATTAGTAGTCACAATTTATGTTATGTATCAAAATAATTTTACTATTGTAACTAATTTATTTGTGGTTGCAATTAAATGTTGTAGTATAGAAAATATTAGCATACAATGCTAACAAAAAATGTTAAAATTATAATTATTTAAAAGGTATTATTGTAAACCTAATTATTAATAATAAATGCTAGAATACTAACTATAAATGACAGTAATAAATGTTTGGATTGTGGAAGCTATTGGAAGATTGTGGCTAGTGATTTTGGGAGGACATGGTAGAGCCAAGTTAGTTTCATAGCCTACAAGTTGAAGGTCATGATCCACTAAATATAGAAAAATGGATTTCTTAGAGCACAATTTAGTTGTGGTTGGGTGAGTCAAAGGCTAAGCCCTTGGCATTTGGTGTGAAGGAGGATCATAAACATCTAGCACATATATCTAAAAACTATAATATAATGCTTCAATAATTGTTGAAAACATTGGTTTGGTTTGTTGAAGTGGGTGCATGGTAATTGTTGAAACCATAAAAATAAATCATAGAATAAAACCCCCTCTAAGGATTCAATAAAGTTTCCCATGTGGGGCCCTTGAAATTCACTACAAATAAATATTTATTAGTAGAAATTTTTAAAAAAATTGTAGACCCTTGACAAAGGCCATGTGTAGTGATGAGGCCTTTAGAGAATCATGACTATTGACCAGTACCTACCAAATGTGGGACCTTGAAATCCTCAACCTAAAAAATAAAATAAAATGAAAAAAAATGAAATGAAAAAAAAAGAAAAGAAAAAAGTTAACTACAAAATAGTAATTTAAATTCACATATGAACTAAAAGAAAATTACTCAAATCTATAAAACATGTTTTTAAAAAAAAAAAAAAAACATAAAAAGTGCAAACAATTTTTTTTGTATAAGTACAAAATTTAATATAGGTCATATAGCCATACAATATATAGGTGTACAGGGGCATAAAAATTTATAAAAAGAAAAATTGTGATAAAACTTCGGGTTTTGACAGCCATTTCTAGCTAATTTGACCCATTTGGATGTAATGACAATGTACATTTGACTCTACAACACACCTATAATTGGACTAAGTGCAAGATTTAATTCAAATTAGGAAGGGAATTGTGATGCATGATACTATGTTGGACTAGCAATAAAATGAATACAATATCTAAGAACTTTCATAAAACAAACACACTAGGAGAAAGTAGGAAGGTGAGAGTGAAACACTAACTAGCCCTCCAAGTAGTGTGACAGATGTAGAATATGGGACAAGTGTAAGAGCATATATCATTTGCCTATGAGGTGAGACAACTAAATCACTAGGTGAGCTTAAGCTAATGTGAATAGGTCCACTAGATCTATGAGCTAGATAAATATAAACTAGTAATATCCATTCTCACATTAACATTTAGGAGAAAAGAGAAAGTTTCAAATAAATTTGTTTAACAAATGAATGTCAAATCTGAAAATATGCCTAATAACATGGCAGATATAGTAGTGCACTTGCTTCAAAATTTTAAACAAATAGATCATATAGATTTCATTACTCTACACTTCTTAAATACTTCCTGCACTTCTTATCTCCAACCTATTTTGAGACCTCCTTTTCAAAATTAATGACCACCTTCATTTTCCTCTATATTATACTGGAAAATTTATCAGTACCTAATAACATGGTAGATATAGTGGAAGATGATTTGAGGAGTTCACAGTGTATAATAGAACCTAAAAAACTTCAAATTTGAGACATTATATATAGTGCAATTTCTTTCAACTTTAAGAACTTGCACATCTACTTTAAATCAGCACTATCAAAAAGATTCAAATTCAAATTTCGACATAGTTAGCATAAATGTCTAGCAACACCTCCTTTTAAAATAGTGAGGTTTTCTTACTTGTACGATGTTCTCATCTTGGATGACCACGAACAATTTGGTCATGGGGCTCACGGTAGAGACAGAGTTGTTGAACGCTTGCATGCACCAAAATCCGGGTAGAGATAAAGGCACTTGCAAATTGAAGACGTAATTTGTATAGCTCAAGATAACCATATAGTACAAGAATTATGTGTTAGACTTCTTAATTGAGAGAAGAAAAAATAGATGATTTGAGCAATTGAATAAAAGGGAATCGTTAGAAGAATCAATAAGTGAAGCTTATGAGGTGTGTACTCCAAAGATTGGTTTCTCTGAGTGGAGGCGGTGCAAATCTGATAGCTGCGTCAGAGAGCATTAAATCAATGGATTTCACCACAGAGATTCTTGAAGGATTTGATGTTCAGAGAACACAGGGCTCAGGAGATAGAGTAAGAAAGTACGCGTATCCGACGGTTTCTAAAAATGATTACTATAGTACGATGGGTCACATGAAGAGAAGTGAAAAAGATAAGTCATGGATTT
>VDFB02121831.1:0-20196 GCA_007258455.2 Sequoia sempervirens
ACCTCTGTGGAGTGTTTGCCTGCTAAACACAATAGACCAGCATATAACTTATCCATTGGGCATGAAGTCCATGTTCTATTCTCAGAAAACTATAACTCAGCTTCAAAACACACAAACTGAAAGAAACTACTGCAATTTTGTTGAAGACAGAATTTGAAAAACCAGGTGTAGCAACTACACTTATTGAAAACATGACAAAAATAAAATGAAACGTGCCAGCAGGCACTTATTGAAAGCATTACTGAAACTGAAAACTATTCTACTATGTACATCTAAAAGCCTGATGCTTAATAACACTGTTTCAAATGAATCTCGTTGACAGGGATTGGTAGTACTTCACCATTCAGCTTTGAAAGTTGAAATGCATTGTGTTATTTCTTTTCTATAATAATATACGGGAAATCCCATATGGCATCAAACTTCGTATGTTTACAAGGCCTGCTTTTAAGCTCATCCCGCTTGAAAAATAAATCACCTTCATTGAAGATCCTTGCTTTTTCTTTCTTATTGAATGACTTCTTCATTTAAGAATGATGAATCTGAAGCTTTATGTAGGCTTCCCTTCTGGTTTCTTCCAACTCTATTAATTGAGCAAGCCTAACTTGCATTGGCTGCTCCTCAAGTAACTCAAGCTCCTCTATATAACTCAAAGTTGGAAATTCAATTGAAATAGGCAGTTTGGCCTCTTTTCCATAAACCAAAACATAAGGTGAAAATCTTGTTGATCGTTTTGGTGTAACTCTATTAGCCCACAGGGCTAACTTGAGCTTGTCATGCCATGACCTCTGATTATCTTCGATAGTCTTTTGTATGATCTTAATCAGATTCTTATTTGTTGATTCAGCTTGTCCATTACCCTGGGGGTAATAATTGGACGAAGTGTTCAGATAAATATTATTCTTTACTGACCAATCTGAAATTCTTAAACCAACAAAAGCCAAAATATTATCAAAAATAATTGAATCAGGTGTACCAAACTTGGAAACTATATCTTGATAAAAATTTAAAATTGATGTTTCATTTGCATCTCTTCATGTGATTGCTTCATTCCACTTCATAAAGTAGTCTATGGCAGTTAAAATCCATCTATGCCCAGCACTTGAGGGTGGATTGATTGGACCAATAAAATTGAGTCCCCACTTCCCAAATGGTTGCTCAACCTGAATTGGATTCAGGGGCAAGGATGCTAACTTTTGTTTTCCTGCAAAAAGTGAACATTTGGCACATTTTCTGACATAAGTATGAGCATCTTTGAAAAGATCTGGCCAATAATAGCCTACCTTCATAATTTTCAAAGCTGCAGTACGTGGTGCAAAATGACCTCCAGCAGGTCCATCATGGAATTCTTCAAGAATTCTTTCACTCTGATCTGGTTAAATACACCTAAGAAAAACACCATTGAAATCCTTCTTATAAAGAACACCATCAATTTTTGCATAAGGAATTACTTGTAACCTATAATATCTTCGTTTAGACTTGTCTAAACCTTCTGGACAATCTCCAGTATGCAAGTAATGGATCATCTGATGGATCCAATCAGCTAGAACAGCTAAAACAACAAGTTCTTCTTCATTATTCAGAACTGTAGCAACCTTTTCACTATGTTTTCTTCATTTTCTGCAAGCTATTCGCACAATCTTTTACCCCGAACAAGCTTGGTAACTTTTATGCTGATGTCATACTCCATGACTTTGGTTATCCAACCTGCTCGCTTGTCATTAATGTCTTTATTCAGTAGAAACTCCTTGACTATTGGGTGAGCTACCAACAAATTTATCTTATTATTAGACAGTATATCTCTGAATTTTTTCAGACTTCTCACTACAACAAGTACATGCTTCTCAATGAATGAATATCTTGTTTCATAATCATGCAAGACTTGACTAAAGAAAGCTATGGGCTGCTCCATACCTTCATTATTTTGTTGACAAAGCATTGAGAAGATAGTATCCACTCCTCTGAATGCGTATAGTATGAAATCTTTATCAAAATTAGGATTGATAAGAGTAGGGGCTGCTGCAAGTGCCTCTTTAATCTGCTCAAAATTGTTCTTTCCTTCTTTTGACCAGTTGAATTGAATGTTTTTCTTCAGCATGGTTGTTAATGGTTGTAATAACGCTGCAACATTGGGAATAAACCTCCTCACGAAGTTTATTCTTCCTAGGAAGCTCTGCAAAACCCTTTTTGTGAGCAGGCAGCGGTAAAGCCAGAATGGCTGCAATACGTTTTGGGTCAATAGAAATGCCATCTTTTGAAACAATGTAACCCAAAAGCTTACCTTCGTGAACAACAAAAATACTTTTCTTTGGATTCAAAGAGATTCCATATTCTCTGCATCTCTCAAATATTTTTCTAAGATGACTGAAATGATCATCAACATTCGTGAGAAAACAATGATATCATCCAGGTAAACAAGAACAAATTTATTTATCAAACCTTGGAGAGCCATATCCATCGCTCTCTGAAAGGTGGCTCCTTCGTTTGACAATCCAAACGACATCTTTATGTAAGCCATTGTACCCCACTTGGTGGTAAAAGCTATCTTATACTGATCTTCCTCCTTAACCAAGACTTGGTTGTAACCCGAATACCCATCCAGCAATGAAAACCTTTCTGATCCTAAAACAACCTACAATATTTGCTCCATTGAAGGCAGCGGATAGTGATCTTTGAGTGAAGCTCTGTTTAGATCATGAAAATCAATGCACAACCTTATCTCTCTGCTCTTCTTTCTAACATGCACCAAATTTGACACCCAAGAAGTGTGCTTGATTGGAAATATTATACTACCTTCGATCAACTTATTTAATTCTGACCAGAATGACACAGACTGACTCTGACTCTGACTTTTTTTTTGGAGTTTTTGATGTTTTATGATTTTTTTTGGATTTTTTATGTTTTATGATTTTTTTGGATTTTGATGTTTTTAAAAGGTTGATACAATGTGTAGGATCCCATAAAGACGTAATTCAAGGAATTTCCCCCAATCAAGTATAGTACCAACTTATTATGTGCGAGGGGGTCGATGGATGCAAAGGATGGTCATGAAAGTGAAGGATGCTAAAT
Organism: Sequoia sempervirens; assembly: GCA_007258455.2. Classification (NCBI taxonomy): domain Eukaryota; kingdom Viridiplantae; phylum Streptophyta; class Pinopsida; order Cupressales; family Cupressaceae; genus Sequoia; species Sequoia sempervirens. Next base: position 3,067 of record VDFB02121831.1, read on the forward strand.
GTAAATGGTTCTCAGGCCATGAGAAAGATGACAAAGCCTTATTATGAATAGATGATATGTGTGAATGAATGGATGAAGGGTGGGAAATTAGGTAGAGTGATAGTAGACGGAGGAGCATTGACTGACTACGCATGGCGCCTGTTTGCTAGGTTTTCACCATGGTACGTACTTATCCAAAGAGCCACTGAAGTGGTTTTCACTTTTGGACGAATTATTTCTCTTTACAATTTTTTTTATTTTTTTCATTTTTTTTGTTGTCACCAAGATCCCTGTTTGCCAAGTTTTCATCAAGGTGACTATTTTTTTTACTTTTTTTTATTTTTTTTGTATTTTTTGACTTTTTAATGGGATGCACAAAATTGGTATGGTGTAGACACCAAGAATTTGGTTTAAGCACTGCGACTGTGCTTCATAATTAAAATTCTTCATGGTCATGATTAAATAATGTCCAATTATTTAATTATTCTCTAGTTTATTTAATTCTTCTATTAATTAAATAATCTTAATTGTTTAATTAATTCTTTCTTTATTCTATTTGATTAATTAAATAAGCGCTTTGTTATTTAATTATGTATTTTATTAACATATCCTTCTTGTCAAATTAAATAAATCCTTATTTAATTTTACTCTTTATCATACTTCAACTGTAATTAAATAAATTCTTTATTTATTTAATTATTCATTAAATCCCTCCATCCTTGGTGAAATAAATCTTGTTTATTTAATTATTCTTAACTCAAATATCAAATCTTGAATTAAATGAATTATTTAATTCATGAATTCTATTTTAGCATTCCTCATATGGTGTGTGAGTTATCTAAGTATTCACTTTTACTCGACTCAAAGATCTATTCAAATCACTCAGTTAACTCTTGATTTAATGTCTGAGTGGCGTTCTCGAGTAATCTCTTCGTCAAATCATTCAATCATCTAGTTCTAACTCATTTGCATGTACATGTAGATTAATTAAATATTCCTATTTAATTAATTAAACCTTGTGCGTGCATTCGAACAAGAGTTGCTTTAATCCATCTTCATCTTTGTCATGCAAAGATAATTCTTTTGTTTTCGAATACCAAACTGGAAGATTAAATCATTTCTTTAATCTTTAATCATATTTCTAATTTATATCACTCATGTCATTACTAACAGTTATCATAATGCATGACTAATCAGTCAATCTCAACCATCCATTGATCTTTCAATCCTGGCCTGTCGTTCGAATAATCAATTTTCTATAAATTGATCTGTCATTCTTCATTGCAATCTCTCTCGAAATCTTATGACTTTTTAGAGAAACTATCTTGAATCTTTGATGTTTTGCTAAATCACTATCATAGGCTATATTTGCACGAACTCTTGAAAATCTGAGGGCAATTATACTACTACAAGCGGAATGGAGAAGGGCAATCGAGATGAATCATGGAAATACGTACAAATTTGGTGAGATTGTTCAAGTTTTATTTATGTTTTTACTTTCCTTTGTTCTTTGTTGCTTAGCATTAGATTGCATTTAGATTTTCATTGCATGTTTGCTTTTAATCTTTTCTTTCTGCACTTTATTGGCGTTACAGTAATATCTGTGAAGGTGTATGTTTTTGATGGGCTTAGGCAACGGTTCACCTTTAGGAGTGGAGAGTTGATAAGCACTTGATCCATATGTTGTTGTGATGATATAAGGGCCCAACCAATTGGGTTCAAACTTTTCAAGCCTTTCTCAATCTATCTGATTCTTCAGATTCTCTTTCAAGACTAAATCACCAATGTTAAAGCTTCTAGGTTGGACCTTCTTATTGTAGCTACATTGAAGGAAGTTTTGATATGCCTACAAATGTGTTACGGCATTATGTCTCTTTTCATCCAATAACTCTACCTCATGTAGATAGGATACATGGTATTTTTCTTGATTGATCGACCCTTTGGGGATACAAAGTGGCATATAATGTATTTACCAATAATATAGGTCATCGGGATGGCTTTGATCCATTTGGTAAAGTATTTTGTAGCAACAAGGATAAAATTATGCCCATTTGCAGAAGTGGGATGGATCTTTCCTATGAGGTCGAGTCCCCATTGAGAGAATGGCCATGGTGATGTAAGTGGTTGTAATTCCTAAGCTGGTGCATGTATGAGATCTCCATGAATTTGACATTGATGACACTTCTTCATAAAGTAATAGGCATCATGTTCCATTGTAGGCCAATAATATCTCATCCTCATAAGCTTTTTAGCTAAGGTAGGACCAATAGAATGAGCTCTGCATATACCATGATGAACCTCTTGTAAGGTCGTTTGTGCTTCAATTGAGTCGAGACGTTGAAGGAGGGTGTTGTCTAGGCTATGACAGTAAAGGGTATCTTTGATGATGGAATACTTTGAGGCTTTTCGGATAAAGGTTTTGTGTTGTTTGGGGGACAAGTCGAGAGTGATAATCTGATCATGTAGATAGTTGTAAATTTCCTTGTACCAAGGAGATTCGAGACCAACAAGTTCACACACAAGTTTAGTTTCGGGGACATTGAGCGCAGGGACCAACAGTTGTTCCACCAAGAACTCATATTGTGATACATTGTTAGGAATGTCCAAGAGAGATCCAATTGTTTCCATTGCATCATCTACCTTGTTTTGGATTCTTGATATTTTCTCAAAAGTAATAACTTCAAAGTACAATATAAAACTATCAACCATGTGCTTGTAGGGCATTAACTTCTCATCCTTGGTATCATAATCATCATTGATTTGCTTGATCACTAGCTAGGAATCACCATACACTTGAAGATCCTTGATTTTCCATTTAATTACCATTTGAGGTCTTGTTAGTAATGCTTCATACTCAGCTATATTATTGGTGCATGAAAATGCTATTCGAAATGACTTAGGAATGGAATCCCCTTGAGGTGTGATGAATAAAATGCTAGCTCCTGAACCATGATAAATATTGATTCATCTAGAAATTCAGATATTAGAGGATGATCTGCCTTCACCAGTGCATCTGCAAGTTGATCAGTTATCACATGTCCTTGTATTTCCTTTCAATCAACATATTCAATGTCATACTCATTTAAAATCATAACCCACTTAGCTAACTTCGTCCTATTAGTGTTGCTTTACTAAGAAGGTACTTTAGAGGATCAATTTTGGCTATCAACTTTATCTTATGATTCATCTTATAATGTCTCAATTTTTGGGCTATGAATACAACTATTATGCATGCTCATTCAATAGGGTTGTATTTTAACTCATATTCGACCAAGGTACAATTGATGTAGTAGATTGCTCATTCTTTTCCATCATTATCATTTTATGCCAATAATGCCCATAGTGCTAATGTAGTTGATGTTACATACAATATCAAATGTCTACCATCAATTGGATCCATAAGAACTAGTGGAGTCAATAGATAATACTTAATTTGATCAAATGCTTCTTGACATTTTTCTATCCAAATGAAGGGAATTTCTTTTCATAAAAAATGTTGAAATGGATGAATCTTATCTGCTAGTTGGGTGATGAACCTATAGATTGATTGCAGTCTTCCTTGTAAATTCCTTAGTTGACTGATGTTGGTGGGCAGTGACATGTCCAAGATAGCTTTTACTTTTGCAGGATCAACCTCTACTCCTCCATAGGAGACAATGTATCCTAAGAGTTTTCTTGATTGGACCCCAAAAGTACATTTCTTTGGATTTAACCTGAGTTTGTAATTTTCAAGTCTTGTGAAAATCTTAACCAAAACTGCAAGGTGACCACTTCTTTCTAGATATTTTGAGATAATATCATCAACATAATCCTCCATAAGTATGTGCATATAATCATGAAAAATGGAAGTCATGGCCCTTTGATATGTAGCTCCAGCATTGTTAAGTCTAAATGGCATAACGTTCCAACAGAAGGTTCCTCAACTGCATGTAAAGGTTGTCTTTGGTTGATCTTCAAGAGTAATCCTTATCTGGTTATAGATCAAGAATCTATCCATAAGTGATAACATCTCATATCCACTAGTCAGGTCCACCATGATGTCAATATTTGGTAAGGGGAAATCATCTTTAGGACAAGCCTCATTAATATCCCTAAAATCCATGCATACTCTTATTTGACCACTTGGTTTTGTGACAGGAACAAGGTTAGATATCTAATTTGCATAATCAATAGAGCATATGAATCCAACATGCAATATTTTCTTTAGTTCACTAGGAGTGCAATTTGCAGGTGCATTTTCCTTAGCTTCTATTTGTATGGTTTGGTGTTTGGTATCAATGGAAAGTGATGTAAAAAAAGCTCAAGGTCCAACCTAGGCATATCAGCATATGACCATGCGAAATTAACTTCTCTCAAAAAAGAATGTTGTATACTCAGGTTTTTCCTCGGTGGTCAGCGATGTTGCAAGTTTTATGATTCTATAGTTATCTTGTGTCCCAATGTTCACTTATTTTGTCTCTTCTATGAGCAATGGAAATTTTTCTTAGTCTATAGGGAGACTGTTTAAACCTCCATCCTCAAGTTCCTGAGAGAGGTTTTCACCTTCGGATACTTCCTGTATGTTTACTTTTTCATGATCAATAGGTGCCTTTCAGTTTTCACCTGAAGACCTATTCTCACTTTTGTGACTAGAGGAAAGGATAGCCTCACCAAAGTATGTTGCACTATCAAGTTCTATTAAGAATCCAACCTTATGATACCCACTTGGTATTCCTTCACGAAGTCCCATGAACTCAGCAATTGCTTCGTCATTCTCGAATGTGTCTAAACTTGATGGTTCTTTTTGGTCCCAATCTATTAACTACGGGTAAACAAGGGATAATCCATCATTGGTGTTGTCAAGGGTCATGGTGTAGGTAGATAAGGTAAATACATAGGTAGAGTCATCAAGTTCCCAAAAGGTTTTGATCCAAGCTTCCCTTTGCAAGGGAATATTTATTTAGGGTTTGCAAATTTCTATGAGGGACCAATTTTAAACATTTGATTGAATCTTTCCTCAATGGTAGGCTCACCAAGTTCTCTAAATTTTTTCTTAAGGGAATAGTCACTGAATGATTTATCAGAACCTCATTCCTATTGATTAGAATTGGAGTCAGTATAACAGTCCTCAGACGTCTCAATTTCATTTGAAGCATTAACGGTCTCACTTGAAGGCAACCCAATACCTAGGATACTCACTTTTACTAGTACACACCCTAACCCTTTATACTTTGGTAATTTAGGAGGCACTAAGGGTTCCATTATCCCATGTTTTTAAGACCAAGGTTGTTGTGTCCATCGTATCCTTGTTGCTTCATCAAGAGGAACCCTTTTGGATATTGTTCAACTGGTAGTTGCTAAGGTTCTATGTCCTCTTCTTTATATAGCCATGTGTAAATGTGGTCATCCAAAGATTCTTTGGCTAACTCCCCCAATTTAGTGAAGGTGGTAGGAGGATTGCAGATAATAACGTTAGGATGCATAAGATGTAGTTTTCCATAAGATTTTGGTGGTTTAGGAAACTTTCTAATGCAAAAGAGACTCTTCATGTACTTGTATTCTCTGGATCCTTTGTCTTGAATTTGTACTTTGGGTTTGGAAGGTGTGGTGAATGGAGTGGACAATTTGACAAGGTCGGATGGATCAATGTAGGGTAAAAGCACAAAGCTATGTCACACTTTCAGCCAACTTATTAACACAACTAAATTTAACTATTTCTAACTAAAAATTATTTTTTTGTCAAACATATGATCTAGTAAGATTCATTCTAGGTAAGTTAGATACTTCCACAAATTTTTCAACTAAAATTGTTGGCTAAAAATATATGGAGCACCACTTTGATTCCAATTTACCAAAAAAGTAAAATTATTTAAAAAACTTGAAGTTTCAATAACTCCTACTAATGTAAATAACAACTTTTTTTAAATATAGAAATGCCCTTTTGTAGATCCATAAGTGTAGTTTTCAAAAATATATTTATTTTAATAGTTTAATTATTATTTATATTTTATTTTTTATTTTTACTAAAAGTAGGTTATAGCACCAAATATTAGGTTGATTACCATGCCAAGAAAAAATACTAAAACTTATTTAAAATTTTGAAAAAAATATGATACACTAGATAAAAGAATCTATTTCAAGATGGTATAATTTTTTTTCCATTTTAGATAAATATTTAATATGAAAGTTGATGTCCAATGGAAACAACTATTTTTTTATTCATGCACATTTTAATATTTATTTAAAAATATATATTTATCAAAATTGGAAAAAACATATAACCATGCACTAAAGTTTCAAGTTATAAATACACACAAAAAATTTGAAAGAAAATAAATAAAATTTACTATAAAAAGTTTGACGTCTAATGCAACTTCATTTTTCATCATTTTATCAGCAACTAAATTATAGTGTTAATTTATTAAAATCTAGTTTAAAATATTTTTTTAATTTTTTCTTTAAAATACAAAAATAAATAACACTAAAAAATACATATTTTACTAGTTTACATCATTTCAAAATTCAAAGCATATATGCCACTTTTTAGTGATTCAAGTTTAAAAGTTTGATCAGTGTTGGTCATTTCCTGTATAAAGTGTAACACAACTTTGTGCTTTTACCCTTTAATGGGAAGAGGTGGAAGGTGAGGCTTCTCGATTTATGGGCACTTGGTGCTCAATGGTTCCTTTTAGGTTTGTGCAATACTAAAAGGGATCAAAATTGCTAGGAATAGTAATTTCAGTGCCATTATGTGGAAACTTGAGGCATTGGTGGTATGTGGATGGTATGCCCTTCCTTGTGTGAATCCATGGGCGGCCAAGGAGGTTGTAATTTAAATCCAGATTCAAGGCATGAAATGTTGTGTTTTATATAGTTGGACCAACTCTTATAGGAAGTGAAATTACTCCTTCAGATGAGAGTTTAGCATCATCATAAGCCTTGATAATAATTTTCTTAGTTTGATCTACGCAATTCTCATAATATTCCAATGCTTTGACTAGTTTATGAGAGAAAATGTCCAGACCTGCTCCACCGTCTACCAAGACTCGTCTGATCTTATGTTTATTTATGTAGAATTCCAGGTGTAGGGGATCATTATGATCTAATTTTTGTGTGGAAAAGTCTTGTTCAGAGAAGGTGACATGATGTGGAATAGCTAGGTATCCAACCATGGCCTACAATTCATTAACATTTAGGTTGGAAAGTACGGATGCTTCCTGCAAGGATTTATCAAGGATAGCTTTGTGTTGAGGGGATATGTGGAGGAGTTCTAAAATAGAAATTTGTGCAAGAGTCTTCCCTAACTGCTCCAGGAGATTGTACTGACTTTTCAGTTGTGGATTGGAAGGAACCCCTTGTAGAGTCACCTTGGCTCTGTGAGTGGTGACAAAACACTTTAAACTTTTCTTATTTATGGTATTGGTGTCAACATGATCATCAAAAGCTTGTATGTGGTGGAAAATAGTGTTTTAATCATGCACGAGACATGTATAATTGGCATTATTGTTATTCCCTAAACTTGAGGCTTTTCCTTTGTCATGATCTTGCAAGGGAGTTTTAAATATGATATGATCAACATTTGTCTTTCTTTGTGAATTGTCTACTGAAATTATTCCTTGTTCAATGAGTTCTTGAATGATGTTTTTGATTGTCTAGCATGAAGAAGTCTTATGTCCTTTTCCACAGTGATATTCACAATATTTGTTTTCCTTCCACCAACCAGGTTTGATCAATGAGGGTTCATCAAATCACCAATAAATGAATAAAACATAAAAATGACAAAGAAACTAAAGGAAGCTGAATTTTTAAAACCATGACATTTAAATATATCTTAAAAAAATGTAAACATGAGCCACACAGTATATAATTCTTGAAAACTCATTTATAATTGAAAGGGAGCAACCGGTAAGTGTCTAAGTCAATGTCAGTCTAAAATGAATTCAATTGTATCAGCAAATTTAACTTGTTATAAGTTTGAATGTTCTAAATATTCCCTCCAAAAAGCATAGAATAAGGATCTTTGCTTGTGGGTGGCCTCCCATGCTTTATTAGTTCTTAATATCTAGCAGTTGGATGAAATTGGATTGTAAAATAATCTTTAGGAATAATTCATTAGGTTCCCCTAATGGGGTATATGTTCTCTTAGTGTATGGAGGTCCTCTGTGTTGTTGTTTGTTTTGGATTGTGTTCAATGTTTTATCTTGACCTTGAGTTTGGGAATTTGATATGTTTGATGTGCTTGATGTGGATGGACCTTTGAGGTGAATGGTAGGACCTTTGTTTATCACTTTAGCATCAAAAACTCCATCGTTAATGAAATACTTGTTTCGGGACCAAAATTTACCTTTGTCATTATTATGCTTTGGGGTTTCTTTGTGCACTTTGACTAGTCCCTTTGCGACAAGATCCTTTTCAATAAAGACACCTTTCTCCATGATTTCCTCAAAATTTGTGCAACATTGGATTTGGAGACCAGTCATCAATTCTACATTAAGTTTTTCCACAAACATGGGGACTAGTTGTTTCTCAAGGATGTGGCAAGGACACTTGCTAGCCATGCTTTTCCATATTTGGTAAAATGAGTTAAGTGACTCCCATTCTTGGTTAGTTGTGCATAGTTTGGCAAGGTTCACATCACTTTCAACATTAAAGGAAAAGTGATTAATGAATTTATCAGCCAAGTCACCCCATGTCCTAATCCCTAGAGGAAGGTGTGTGAACGAGTCTAGAATCGGCCCAGTAAGACTTTGTGGGAATATTCTTATCAAATAAGTAGGATCATATGAGATTTCCATACATGTATTAAATTATCATATGTGTTCCACTAGAACTCCTTTCCCTTTGTATTTTGGTAAACTTGGTGTTGTGAAGTGAGGGGGAAAGGGCGACATGTATAGATTTTTGTCGAATGGATAGGGGCATAATTCCTCCATAGAATAAGTTTTCTTGTTGGTCCCCATTTGCATGTTTGTCATATGTTGTTGTATGGCTTGTATTTGTTGCATCAAGGTGTTTGTAATTTATGGCATTGTGTTGGTTTGATTTTACATCATGGTGTTGGTGTTGAGGTCGTATGTTAGATTTGGATTTGGATTGGCATTTTGTGGCATGGGACCTTGGTTACCTTGTTGATATTGATGGATGAATGTTGCATTGGTGTTGGTTTTGTTTGGAGTGAAATTAGTATTTAGATTCATCCCAAAAGTCATGTTTGTATTTGGTATGGCATTTTGAAATTGTAGTGTGAGCCCTTGATTTGTATTTTGGATTTGAAATTTTGGATCTTGATTTGTGTTTTGGAAAGATGGTGTAGGTGCTTGATTGGTGTTTGAAAATGTAGGTCCTTGATTGACATTTTGGAATGATGGGGTAGGCCCTCTATTTGTATTTGAAAATGTAGGTCCTTGATTAGTGTTTTGGTATGATAGGATAGTTCCTTAGTTGGTGTTTTGGTTTGGCACTCTTCGTGGGACAATGTGAATCCTCCTTGATTTATTTGGTTGATTTTGATTGGATGGGGGTGTTTTTTGAAATTGAAATGTAGGTCCTTGATTCATGTTTTGAAATATAGGTGTGGGACCTTGAGATGGAGGACCTTGGTTCGTGCTTTGAAATAAATGATTTGTAAAATTCCTACCCATGGAACTTGATGAAGCCAATGAGTTACCAAATGTTAAATTATGTCCTTGTGTTGTTGCATGAGTTCTCTTCTTTCCAAATGTGGAGATATTAGGAACATGTGTGGTAGTTGTTGCCATCCATTTCATTGTCCCAAGTGGTAATGTGGTAGACATTTTTTATGAAGATGGCATCCACAATGTGAATGGGTTTTGATTGTCCTTGGTTTGGTGCTTGAGTAGCTCCTTCCACAATTGTGGAGACATCAAATCCCTGAGGAAGTTTAGCACCCTTTTTGGCTAGTGCATAAAAGTGTCTATTAGGATTATCACTAATGAGTTCATCAACAATGCATAAAATCCTTGGATCTTGGTAAGCTCTTTCAACCTCTTCAAGAGTCAATTTCTTGTTGACTTCTTCTAAGACTATATTTTCAAATGTGTTGGTTGACTCTCTTTGTGGTGTTTCTCTTTGTGGTATAGGTTGATTTGAATTTGATCCAAGGTTGGTGTCATGATTTGGACTAGAAAAAGGGTTACTTGAAGAATCCATGTCATTTCTCTTAGTTCATGATCTTGTTTCAACCATGTAAGACTTGCAAGTTGGAAGGGATGATAATGCAAGATGATATGAAACTAAACTATGTTTTTTTTGTGATTTTTTGGATATAATAATGCAAGGTGACCATACAAGGGTAATGATGACTTTAGGACCAAATTATGAGGATAAATGAAGCTAAATGAGACCAATAAATGTCAATTGATACCAAACAGAGACTAATCAATGATCAAAGATAATGATATGGAGGCTAGATAATGCTAAATCGATGATCAAAGGTAATGATGCAACTAAGTCTAAGATGAGGTTAAGCTATGTTTTTATGATTTTTAGGATAAGGATGCAAAGTGACAATGCAATCTAAGTCCAAGATCAAGGAATGATAGGATGTTATGATCAAAGGGTATGGTATGAAACAATGTTATGCTAGCAAAATGACACTAAGTATATGGACCTTAATATTTAAGAAAAGGATGATAACCAAGCTATTGCAGATCCAAGATAATAATAATAAAAAAAAAAAAAAACCCAATTATCATTGACCTTTGTAATGACCAAGATGATGGATTTGACAAGGTGAGTCTAAACTAGGACACAAGCTTGAGACTCAAATTTTGACCAAGATGACAATGAAAAAGATTGATAAATTAAAAGATGAAAGTTAATGACAAGTTGGATAAGTAACCATGGACTATCCAAAGGCTTGATAAACTTCCTATGTCTGAAATCTGGAAGGTATGTGCAACCTAAAACCTAAGATTAACTATACAAGGAAAATATGAACAATGCAACCTAAAATGCTATGAAAACCTAAATGAAGATGATGGAATGGACTATAAAACTTTGCAAGTCTGAGGTTTAGATGATAAGATCACTGTCGAGATAAATTGGATTAAATTTGGACAAGGATTTTTTTGGAATTTTGGTGATCAAGTAGTTGCGGCTCTATTTCTGTCAAATGTGTCATTTTCATATGCAGGTTTTTGGTGAGAATTTGTGACTCAAAAAGTAGTTGCAAGCCTATTTCAAGTAGTTATGGTTAACAAAGAGTTTTTTTGCAAATTGATGGTTTGAGTTGGTTTTCTAATTGGTTTTTGACTGATCTTGGTGTGATTTTATGAATGGACTTTGGAAAACACAGAAAATAGTTAGCAAACACTTGTTTGGTATAATTTGAGTGTGAAAATGTATAATGTGTATGTGTATAAAGACACTCATAGACAATGCACAACCTAGGTTGGAAAAGATACTACCTATTGAGTCCCCACTTGGATTTCTCCAAACAATTAGACAAAGTGGACAGCTAGAGATGTTGATGAGACTGGATCCCCCTTACATGGCACAAGCACACAAAAATATCTTACCCTTGAAGATCCTAAGATCCTGTGAACCAAGGGATTTCCTATCTCTACAATGAATAGTGGATTGTAGGGCAGCTTCAGAGGTCCGACCTCTTGCACTAGCAAGGAAAAGGGTTTTTGGCCTCTAAAACAAGTCGTTCTTAATCTATGTTTTAGGGTAATACTAGTGCCTATACATGCAACAATATTAGATCAATTAAGAGGCCTCCTAGTCCCTTCATAAGAAAGGATTTTGACGTATCTCACAGATACTAGGGGTGGCACTAGTCGGTATAGGACATCCTCACCAGGTGATTGAAGACTTTCCCAACAATCACAACAATTTATATAGCGAACTAAAAAAAAGTGCCACTTGGGTTGTTCCCTCTCACAAGTTGGGAGGTAGGCCCTCTGAGGGTAACAAAAGTGAGACAAGTATGTTGTTTTTGATCTCCTAGATTGCACGAAGCGCAAGGAGAGAGCATACACAACACTTTTTTCTCACACTCGCATAAGGTTCATTTTAAAAAGAAAAATTTGAAAACCAAATGTGTGGGTGGTTATATAAATGCAAAAAGATGATTTTGATTCTCAAGATCACCAAATGTTGTGAGAGGAGCATACACATCCAAATGAAAAATGCAAACCACAAGAGAATGCAAACATTAGTTAATTTTAAAACCACTTATGGTGTCAAACAATCATTTGAGTTCGTTTTAGTTGAATGATGTGCAATGAAAATTAAAGTTTAAATCCCATGAGTGAAAATATGCATGTTGTTGTTCATTTTATCCTTTCATGAATGATAATGCATGTTTTTTTTAAACCCTTATGAGTGTAATGCAAGTTTGTAGTTGTAAGAAAACAAAGAAAAATATGATAACTTTAAAGAAAAGGAAGTTAATCTCGATTATTTCTAAAGAAATGTTTTTAAACTCTTCAAGACCAATGCCACATGCTGAAAACAAAGGATTAGCAAACCAAAAATCCTATACTAAAGAAAACCCAAAAAGAAAAACTCAATGAAAACTCAAAACTGAAAAATTAAATCATAACAGGCAGTTGTGTCATTCAGGCTGACAGTTGTGGCTTTGTAATGTAGCTTACCCAGGATCAGTTGTGTCATTTCAAATGTGGCTTAGGATCTTACAGTTGTGTCATTTTTTTCAAATTTGAGAGCCTCCATTCAGTTGTGTTGCTTCCCTTCACAGCTGCGTCATTTTAAAAAATCCAAATCTAAACAAGAAAGAACAACAAACAAGAGAAATAAAACAAAAGCAATGAATTGGAAAACTCCCCATGTTCAAGTTGAATAACCTCCCTTGTCTCTCCTTAAAACATCCTTTGCAAGTTTCGCTTAGTTCGTTGTATGCAAATACCTGCAAATAATAAGCATGAATATTGGAGATATGTGGTTGTTAAATCTAAAATGGAGGAGAAAACCTTCTTTTATAAAAAGCCATTCGAATGGATAGACGAGATTGAAGTTCTATAGAGATTCTCAAATTAACAGTTGAGGATTCATGCACCACATAGTAGTGGGATTGGAATGGCTATGAGATGAATGGTCAAGATCAATAAGAGTCTAGAGATAATCAATAGTTGAGATTCAAAAATGAGAGAGTGGAGGAAAATGGAGGAATTAAATAATAAAGTTGTTTAATTCATGAGAGAAGAATCTTTGACCAAGTGGGGGAATACATTATTTATTTAAATTATTTGTATGTGGAAGAAGAAGAAAATGGGCATTTAATTAAAATGATTGTGCAACCAATTTAATTAAATAAGAGGAAATATAAAAGAAGGATTAAATAATTAATTTAGATTAATTATTTAATAGTGGAGAAATAGTAAAAAATAATTCAATAATTTCAATAATTATTTAACTATAGAAGAATAGAAGATTAATGAATAGATAAATAATTAATAATTATTATTTAACTATAGACTATTAATGAAAAGAAAATAATGAAATAAACGATAATTTATTTAATTATTGAAAGAAAGAAAGTTAGAGGTGCAATTAAATTTATTTAATTGATCAAAAGATAATAAAAGAAAATAATGAAATAAACGATAATTTATTTAATTATTGAAAGAAAGAAAGTTAGAGGTGCAATTAAATTTATTTAATTGATCAAAAGATAATAAAGAAATAAATTAATTAAATAATTAAAAAATATTTAATTGATAAAGGAATGTGATCAAGAAATAATTAAATAATTAAAATTATTTAATTATATAAGGAAGAAGGCCAAGAAAATGGAAAAAATGACGCTCGCAAGCTAATACATTTTTCAATGTCTATAGCATGATCAACCCTTGTACCTAGATCCCCTGGCTGCTAATATGGATCAGGGGGAGGAGGGACACTGGGCCCCACGTTGTCGGCATCATGAGCTGCTCTAGGTGCTACCAAGGCTACTACTAGGATAGTGGGTGGTATTGGTGTTGCCAATGAGATCAGGATGGCTGGTGGAGGGGAATACATCCTTCATCGTTGCCTCAGCATTAGCAACACTACTTTGACCTTCTTTGCCTGCTCTTGTTGCTCCTACTGATACTCCTCCCTGCTACCTCGACCTCTCTATCTCTGCCCCAATGGTTGTGGTGGCACATCCCCTTGAAGGTTGGGATCCCCCATGGGGGCATCCATTGGAAACATTGGTGTTGGACGGTGTGCTACCCACTACATCAGAAATTCCCTCGCCACCCCAACGTTATCTGTTGAGCCCATCTCCAGTAGACCCCGATCATTGGCCTCATCATCCAAAGGGACAACATCTACAATGGTGGGATGAAGACAGTCCCTTGGCCGTGCAACACTTTGAACAACTCATGTGTATGTAGGGACTATGGGGGGATGGTCTAAATTTGACCATGCTACTACATAATTCGGCTCAAATAATAAGGCATGATAACAAAGTCAATGTGACCCAAGATAAAACGGTCACGTTGCAGGTTCCTAAGGAACCTACCATCATCCACCCACCAGAACAACTGATGGGGCCTCCATCTAATCTGATTTTCTCTCAATGTATCAAACTACAATCGTCAAAACTACAGATTTCCATGTTGCTACTGCCATAAGAGCTCATACTAGTGAGCCATGGGCACTATATAAACCTATACTCAGAGATAACCAACTAGCCTCATGCATGTAATGTGTGAAAAATACCACACTTGTAGTAATGTGCACGTAGTGAGCTCTAATACTCATAATGCACATATCTCCTGAGCTCCTAATATAAATGTGAAAGCATGCTATGCCCCCATGCAAACACTATCTTGTGCTCTACCATCTTGTAGATAGTATGGACAAGGCCCGTATGTAGGTGAGAGCCTTTCCCATCTATGGTGACTCGAGTGGCCACAATGAGCACCATAACTTGGTGCAATAGGTGTGTGGTAGTCTAGGCCTGCTCAAACCAATGAGTATAAATGTGTCTGGTCCCATCTTTGTTGTCTATATGACTGAAGCAGTAGTGAACACCCTCTGATCACTCTTGTGTCGAGCACATCTTGTCTAAATCCACCCACTGACTATGGATGGGACAGATAAGGATGCAGTAGACATCCTCCAATGTCACAGTCATCTCTCTCATTGGTAGCTGGAAGCTTGATGTGGTGGTATCCCACCTCTCCATGAGGTCCATCAGTATCCTATCATGATATAACATTTTTGGCATAATGTATACCTGCCAGAGACCAACGCATTGTTGCTGTGTGACCTCATCATCAGAGAGGCAGACCCTCTACCCTCTGAGCAGGTGAAGAACCTGCTCGCTTGGATGATCCCTAATCCTAGATTAATCCTGTGAAAGAGAAAAAAATAAAGTCTGAACAAAGCATACTAAGAAAATTTAAAAAAACATTAAGTTAAAACTACCAAGGGACAGATGTGTGATGCACAAATATCTCGATTTTCCATTGGAGGCACCGAGATGACAACACATCCTAGAGATGAAAGCATGTCCTAGAGACGACAACACGCATCTTTGATGATAGATCACATGGAGGACATGTGCGCACATCCAAGATTCCTGCACTACTCTGATCCTAAAACTAGCCAAAAAATCACTCAAAATGCTTAAACAAGAGGTTTTGAGCCCTACCTGGTCCACCTCAAGACCCTCCACTATGTCTTGATGCAACTGATCCAATTTGGGTGCCTCGTACTCTTGTCTACTCGGCATTTTTCTAAATTTTCTCTCACAAAAGTCAACAAAATCATCATGATGAATAGTGAAAATGACCCTTTTAGAGGCCCACCGAGGTATATATAGGCCCTCGAGGCCCATTTTTTCCTGGAGTTTTTGGTTCCATAGTTTCTCTTGATTTTACCCCACCTAGCTGGCGGAAAACTCAAGAGGGAGCATATAGTCACCTCTTTAGCATATTTTTCTTCTGAACCATCGAATTTTTTCTTGATCATTCTTCTCACCTTGGTAGCTTCTTCTGATTTTAGAGCTAACTTAGAATTTGGAGTTTTGAAAAACAAAAAAATAGTGTGATTTTTCATGGAAAATGCTATATTTTTTGCTGAGTTCGGTCACTAGGGACATATTCAGTACCTACTGGCTCAACCTTTGTGACTTTTGCAGTATCTTTTTTGGCACGTAAATTGGTAAAATTTCAAATTTTGGGTTCACTTTTTCTTTTGTACTTTAGTGTGGCCAATTTTTCCAAAATCGATCCCACTAAAGTGGGGGGGAAATGTAATGTCATCAAATTGCACCTAGGGGAAATTTCAAATTTGATCACTTTCCCTAGCATTTATGACACCTAAATGCATTTATGACAAGAGCCTCATGGGTTGGAATTTCATGATTCCAACTCCATGAGGTCCAATAATGAAGCAACAACAGTTCACCACCCCTTTTCTCAAAAACTAGTGTTGTGGATGCTTGCACAATGTGTAGACGTCTCCACAACATGCTAGCATCTTGGTGGTTTTTTGAGTTTGAAATGGGGAATCTCAAATCCTAGCTCTTGACACACATCCATGTAGTCATTTTCTCTGGTGTAACAGCTCTTTCCACCCTTACATGTAACAAAACTCCCTTTTGATCTCATTTTTGGGGGTTCTCTCTCATTTGATCGACTCTCTTCTCAATCTCACTTCATTTCTTAACCTCTTCTACTCTTTGCAACAACACTTCTACAAGCGAAGCTCTATCAAAATGAGGTCCCTCCAAAATCCAACGCTCTTTATCATGCATTTAATGATGCATCTACATTCAAGAGGGTGTCAAGACCTATTGGTAAACACTCTCTTGATCTTATCTATTTGTGAATAGATTAGATCTCTTTGTTCATTTACTACTTGGTGGTGCGAGTTCTCCTCCTCAAACAAGGCTTGTTTTCACTACTTCCTTTTATCTATTTCAAATTACTCTGTCTATCAATATGGCTATCCGTGGAGGTGGGAACATCAAAACAAGTGTTTGACTACAAAAAGCCCCGAAACAACTCCAACATTTTTCACCATTTGTCTTGTGTGCAAGTTGCTAAGATGGAGTTTGGAGGGAGGATTCAAATCATCGACTATTTTTAAGTCCTCTTTTAGCTCTCCTTGCGTTTTCTCTTGGTTTTTGTTTCCTATATTGTCATTCTATTAAATAGACCTTGGATCTATATTAGATAGTGAAATTTT